>NWUY0300008623.1:11445-27557 GCA_004151065.3 Larix sibirica | reverse complement strand
GTACATAATGCATTGCAATTAGTTCAAAAGTAACCATGAAACTTTCATCTGAACAAGGAATTTTCAGATAAGATTCCCTTTCAGTAATTGCATTTCTTCCCTTAGATTATGCTTGTCCCACACAGTGGTTCATACAAAATGCTGCAATCTTGGAACTCCTTTGTTTTATCCCAAGTTTCACCAACGAATTGTAAGTAAAATGCTCCTACCATCTGTTCTTCTGAGCAAAATTGGCTTTATGTCTCCATTCAAGACCTGTGTCAAAAATATAATGCTAAAAACCAACCTCATCAGTGTTACATGTGCATTTAAGATAGAGAAAGGAAGACTACAACATCTGGAATATATAAATTGAACTCTTCTATAATCCTAACTAGGATGCACTCATCATTCACCAACTTGATATCATATTATTCCCTTTTTGGACCAAAATGACTTATTTAGAAAAGGATTTAGATGCATTTTCTTACCTAATGTTGGGATCCATAACCCCCCAATTCTTCTTCTCATCCTCCTCCTCTTGTTCTCATCTTCCCTACCTCCTTCGTATTTATGCCCTTGTTCTTTCCCCCCTCTTCCTTTTTTCTCCCCTCCTTCATCTTCTTGTTCATTTTCTTCTACTTTCTTCTTTTCTCTCCCCTCTTCTCTCCCACTTTTTCGCTTTTCTCTTACTTTCTCTTCTCTCCCTCTTTTTCTCTCCTCTCCTTTCTTTTCCCTATTTTCTTGTCTTCTCTTCCCTATTTTCCCTCTTATACACATCTATGTCATTATATATCAACAATGTTGCTACCACCATAAAATCATCTTAACAAAATTCATACACATTTAGGTTGTGGCATCTTGACATTATTGATACCACCATAAAATCATCCCAAATAAAATCATACACTTTATGTTGTGTCATCTCAACGTTTTTCCTGCAACCATAAAACCACATTCCCCATGTCTCTTATTTTCCCACTAAGTGGAGATAAAATATGTTGTATAAATTAAAGCTTTAACATTGTGAGGAAGAGGTAACAAAATTTAATGTTCCTATCCCGCAATTCCTATCTACCCAGAACACAGGGAAAAAAAGGAAGTCCCCTACCATAGTTATTTCATGGTTAAGATCATCAACTAATTATGATGGGATACAAATTGCTTGTTACTTGTAAATGTCCCTTTCCATGCAAATAATTATTTTGGTAGCATATCCCCTTTGTTGTTATCAAGTGATGCACTTGCAGATCCTTAAATTGTGTATAAAATTAAGCCTTTACTTCCATGCTTACATAGGTAGTTATCAGATTCTCCTTCCTCAATATATTAAGACTATGTATATTCCAACCAACAATGCACCCTTCGTTGCATATATACATATCTACACAGAGCCATGGAGACAATATTTATTGGGAAAAAAACGTTATGAAAACCTAGCCTCTTAGCCATCTCGCTTGATGCTCCTATACTTCGATGTTGCTGGAAGGGGGTTTTCCCCTTCCTCCCCTTTGTGCAATGAGGCAGCCTTTTAGGTCATTGCCTCAACTCTGGCCTCCTATGTTAAGGCAAAATCGACCCCTTCACATTTTCTCAAAAAGTTCGAGAACATATCGAAGGTTGTGCACCCTCATTCCTCTCCAAGGAAGACGGCAGTGGCTCTTTTTGAAAAGGGCCTTCTCATCCAGTTCACTAGAATGTGGCCATCTCCGTACTCAATTGAGATTTGGTTGGAGAATTCTTGGAAGGTTTTGATTAAAGGAACATTACAAACGTTTGCTTGTGGAAGATGTTTCTTTGATTTTTTATTTGAAAACAAAGAAGGTGTAGATTAATCTTCTAAAATGGGCCATATTTCTATTGCTCTCGTGGACTCTACTTGAATCACTGGTACTTATATTTCAATTATGAAGAAGACATTCCTTTTGTTATTCTGGTTTGGGTGTGACTTCCTCATCTTTCATTGCACTGTCGGGGACTAGATTCCTTGAGATCTATCGGGAAGGCACTTGGGACTTATATTGACAAAGTTGAACCAAAAGAAGGTAAGTTTGCATGTGTTAGAATTTGTGTCGAGGTCGATCTAAAAAAGGGATTGTTGGAAGAAATCATTTTGGAATTAGATAACTGGAGACATGTCTAGAAGTTGGACTATGAACAACTACCTTTTAAGTGTAATGTATGTCATGAGTATGTGCATTTCGCCAAATACTGTAAGGTTTCACAAAATTTGCAGATCCCTTTGAGTAAGGAAGAATAATGGAAAACACCCAAAAAAAATTAGATAAAGGAAAAAATATTTTAGCAGGGAACACTCAACCTAGACCCTTCTGATGTTACAATTCCCTCTTCAACTCCCTTTGTCTCACAGAAAGTGAAAACTGAAGAAATTCATAAAGAGAAAGGAGAAAAAGAAGCTCAATCAGGGAAGGAGAAAAGAAAGACATGAATGTAGTGTAGATTGAAAGTCCGAAAGATAAAACAAGGACAACAACATGAAGTCAAAAGAAAAAAATGGAAACAATACAAGGGAGTGTTCGAAAGAAAGGCAATGTGATTCTAAAACCAGATGATGGTGCAATGGACAAAATAGAATGTTGAAAGCTAATATTGACACCAAGAGTTTTTACTAGAAATAAGACACTGAAAATACATAGTGGAGAAGAGAAAGGACCTTTAGAAGAGGAACAACTTCCCAAAAAAGTTGGAAGGAAATCCAACAAGGACAAAATGAACGAGATGACATCTCAAGACAAAAAGTTGGGATACCAGACTACAACATTTCAATATTTTTCCAACTCAAAAGCTACCCCAATATCTCCCTGGGATTTGCAAATCATGGAGGAGTTGGAAAGAGGAGGTTTCTTTTCCATGTTAGGTAAATAATGAAGTTGGTCTCCTAGAATTGTAGGGATTTAGATAGTTTGGAAAAGGTACAAGCCACGAAAGATCTAATTAAGGCATAGAAGATTTCTACACTCTTAGTCTAGGAGACTAAATTGGAGGAGTCAAAATGGTTATCACAAGTAATAAAGCTTGGAAAAGAAGAAAAGGTATCGCTGTGAGTGCAAGAAGAGCCTTTGCAGGCATCCGTGGGACATTCATCTCTTTGAAGAAGGAATATGTATAACTTCACAACACTGGATTTTGGTTGATCTCATACATAAGCAATCAGGTAAAGCATTTTTTTCCTTTTAAATGTTTATGTTCCGATGGTTTATAATGAAAATTGTTTTTTTGGAATTCTCTGGTCCACCTGAAGGAAGAGGGTTTTGACAATATCGGTATAGTATCAGGGGATTTCAATACAAATCTACATCCCTGGGAGAAGAGAGGTGGTAGTATAGTTCACGATCCCTTCAAGGAAAGATTATAAGACTCAATCTCGTATTGGGATATCTATGATGTGTTCCCAAAAAAAGGAAAATATTCCTAGACTAATAAGCGTTTAGGGGCGGGCCACATAGAAGCTAGATTGGACAGATTCTAATTAGAAACAACCTTTTTTTTGAGAACTTATAGTTTTCTCCAGTATCATAGCAAACAAAGTCTCACACCATAGACCCATCTCTCTAGTCATTAAGGAAATTGAGGACTTTGGGCCCATTCCTTTTCACTTTAATCCTCTTTGGATCAGAGAGGCTGTAGTCTTTGATATGATAAAAAAAGAATGGAATTGCTTTATAGTAGGATCCCCTACCTATGTATGGGAAACAAAGCAGAAGATAGATAAAATGGCCATGAAATAGTGGGTTCGATTAAACTTTTATGAGCTTGTTGGTCTAAAGCAAGAAACTCAACAACAACTAGATATTCTTTATCAAAATATGGAGGTGGCAGAAGTAACCAAATCTCATCAATCCAAATAAAAGGAACTATTACACGCATTGTACAAAATTAGTCGACAAGAAGAGGAACAATGGAGATTGAAGTCTCGTAGCCTATGTCTTAAGGATGGAGACAAAAACACATCATTATTCCATAAGCAAGCAAAATATAGAGAGTTAAAGAATAAGGTAATGGAAATTCAAAAAAGCATTGGGGAGCATACATTCGGGTTTAATGATCTAAAAGTAGAAGCCTTATCTCACTTTAGAGCTATATATTCCCAATAAAATGACCTAGATGAAGTGGTGGCTAGGAGTTTCACTCAATCAATTCCTAAGTTGCTACATGAAGTGGATATTAAGGAATTATTCAAAGAGATACCAGAGAAGGAAGTTTTGGAGGCTATATGAAGTCTAGAGCTTGATAAAGCACCGAGGCCAGATGGATTATCTATCCATTTCTTCCATGCTTACTGGGGGATAATAAAGCATGATCTCTACAGAATGTTGAGCTATACTGGGAAGAAAGATAAGATCGGAGGTGGGACTAACTTTTCTTTCTTAGCTCTAATCCCAAAAGAGGGAAATCCTATTTCCTTCAAAATATTTCGTCCAATTTATTTTTGTATCTCAACTTATAAAATTTTGACTAAAGGGATGGTTAACTGTCTCAAGATTATCCTTCCTAAACTGTTTTTTGACAATCAAGGGGGATTCATGCAAAAAAGGCAGTTTGTTTCACAATATTATGATAGTTCAAGAAGCCATTCATTCTAGCCAAATCAACAATGAGAGAGGAATGGTAATTAAGTTGGATATGGCTAATTCCTTTGATAGGATAAGGCATGTATTTCTCTATTTGGTTATGGGGAAATTTGGATTTGATGCAGCTTTTATAAAATGGATAAGATCTTGTATTGGAACCCCGTGGATATCTCCTCTAGTAAATGGAAGATCAACTGATTTTTTTAAAAGCATTAGAGGATTACGGAAAGGTTGTCCCCTCTCCCCACTTCTATATATTACAATGGCAAAAAGTCTAAGAAGGAAACTTGAGAAGGAGAAAATATCAGGATACTTAGAAGGAATTAAAATTGATAGAAACATCAAATCCATAAACCATTCCCAATTTGTTGATGAGACTTTGTTACTGGGAGGATCCTCCTCAGTTATAGAAAGGAGATTCAAAGATATCGTCAATGAATATTTGCAAGTTCCAGGGGAAAGGTTAATAAAGAAAAAAACAAATTTATGGATGGTATTGCTCGCCTCTCCTTTTAAGATCCATTTCTCTAATTTTGGAATTTCAAATTTATTTTCCATGGAATTCCTTTAAATAATTGGGTATTCCCATCTCTCTTGGAAGCTCCAAAGTAGTCGATTGGCAATACATTATTCACAAAGTAAAACAAATAATGTAAGTGTGGGGATCTCAATGGATAAATTTTGTAGGGAGAGTCATATTAATTAAGGCAATCCTATCTTCCCTCTTGATTTATCAGTGCTTGCCTTTGCTAGCCCCGGTAGGTGTTATAAACCAATTGGAAAAAAAATAAGAAAGTTACTTTGGAATGGGGGGAATCCAATGAGAAAAGGTTACATTAGATCATTTGTAATATTGTTAGAATAAGCAAAGAGAAGGGAGGTCTAGGTATTCATGATCCATCTATGGTGATCAACGCCCTTGGTGCCAAACTAGTATAGAGACTCACCACAAAAAATATTCTTGGTGGAAGATGGCATTTAGCGAAAAATATTTATATATGGTCAATATCCTAATAATAGAGAATTTGGACTAGGGTACAATTCTAGATCTCCAATATGGCGGTTGTGCAAGTCAACAACGAGCTTGATAGTCAATCATCTTCCTTGGTAGCCGAGGAATGGGAGAAAAATCAAGTTGTGGAGTGATAACATTATGGGAAACGAACTTTTAAATTCAGTTATGGAATTAAAGGAAACAAAAGAGATGGATACTGAAAAGCAAATTAAAATCGCTATCGTCCCTCTAGTATTGGGATGAGTAAGGTTATTGGAGAGTTTGGAAATAGATGGAATATCCTTAAAAAGATAAAAGATCAAGCCAATATCCCTTGCTCTCTTTTAAAAGGAGTGGTCCCTTTGGCATGTCATTTGGAGGACTCCAAAAATTGGTAGTCGTCAGGCTCAACCTTGACAACTAAATCATGATTTCATAATTTGCTTCAGAATACCCCAGCACCTTGTCATTCTCTATTATGGAAAATAATTTGGAGCTGTGACAATATTCCTAAAATAAATATTTTTTGTTGGTTTATAGTTCAAGGGTAGATCTTGACTGGTGAAAATTTAAAGATTTGGGGGATCCAATGGCCCTCAAGATGCGTTTTGAAGAAACCGTAAATCATTTGTTTACAAAATTCCAATTCACTCTCCAATCTTGGAGATTTTCCTTTCATGAAGTCAATTTTATTGTTGCTCTGCCATCTTCTTGGAATGCTATGTTTTGAATTTGGGTGTGTCGTTATTCGGGTTCCCTTCAGTCCAAAGAAACGCTATCTAGATCCTGGGCATCTCTTCCAAAGTTTCTATGTTGGAATGTATGGCTTTCTAGAAACAATTGTTTTTTCAATACCTCAACACCTCTCCTCATCTGGTAGCAACTAATGTCATTTCATTATTGGAAGAACAATTCAAGGCCAAAGTAGTTGCAAAGGATAATCCTCTTATTTTGGAGACTCGTGAAACTATTTGGTTGAGGAATATTGGATCGACATAAGAAAAAAAGTTTCAATCAAAGAAACCTCCTTCAACAAAAAGTAAACTCAGACTTACAGTGTAGGAGTTCCATGACCAGGTAGCGGAGCAACATCAAACAATTATATTTCTCAATGGCGCCTCCAAAGGAAATCCAGGGAAGACAGGTGGGAGGGGGTTATTTATAACCCCAAAGGAACCCAATAATTGAAATTTTCATTGGGTTTATGAGTGGTTACCAATAATCAGGCAAAGGCATTAAGTCTGTGGCAAGGAAGGCATTAAGTCTGTGGCAAGGACTCAAAATTCTCCATCAAAGAGAGGTAAAGACATTGATAGTAGTCGAAGATTCTAATTTGCTTACTAATCGTCAATTGCAGTGAATCGAAACTAAAGGAGGGTCCCTAGAAAGGCCTTTGTCAATTAGGGAAGGGACACGAGGATTAAGATGACAAGGGTCGTCCCCATCCCCCAAAATAGTAGCACGACCCTTGCCCTTTTTGCTTTTCTTTGACTTTCGAATGGTGACATTTCCATTAAAGATGAAAGAAATAGGGATGGTGTTAGTCGAATCTTAGGTACAGGAGGAGAAGGTCGTCAAAGGGGTTCTGTTTTTCATAGAAGTCCCTATACCAATATTAGGGGACCGAGAATGTTTAATACCCTAAACGTCTGTTGATACCCTTTAACATTCCCTTCAACAAGGATGCCTACAATAGTTTGAAAAGCTTACATATCAGCTTTGAGAGGGTTCCAAGCAACAAGGGTACCCCTTGAAAGACCCACATAATCTATAGCACAAACATGCCAGTAGGGTTTAATCTTGAGAAAATAGTTACAAGCATCCAAAGAATCCGTCATAGTCTCCTGAACAAGAACTATAGCCAGATTTACCACCTCCATAAGTCTCTTGAGGGAAGTTCGTTTTGGGCTACTACCAAGCCCACACACATTCAAGGAAACAATATTCACGGGAGAACCCCTACCGCGTAGTATGGAAAACAATGGAATTGCCCTGAAATAAGGAGAAATGTTGAATCTGCATGGATCTAAAAACATATGTTTTGCTCCATGATTCTTATGTACATGATTAAGGAGGTGAAGGTATTTAAAAACATGTTGAATCTCATAGTACCAAAGGCTTAACGTGTAAAGGTGGCGAACACGTCGGTTATCTTAGGATCCCTTCCCAGTTGATCCTTTGGATTGGTAAGTTGTTGGGGGTTGGCGAAGAGTGCATTAAGTTTCGGGGGTCCCTCTCTTTCCATGCCAACTAGCTCCTCGACGGTGGTGAAGTTTGTCATATCGTCGAGACAATGGATGGGAGGATCATGGCATTTTTGGGCGGTACCTCCCCACTCAAGGAATTCAATCATGGTGCTTTCTATTTTAGTCCCCACACTTGTACAATTTTAATGTTTGGAGAGTGATAATTATTAGAGGAAGAGAGGAACTCGATGTGGCTCCTAGGAGTGACGGTCATGATGAGGAAGGAGGGGAGAATTTGAATTCAGTGCTTGAAGGTATTATGTAGAAGGTAGAAGTCCTTCATATGTCAATTTAGCAGTTAATTCACTCCTTTCAGGTCTTGTCCTCCGAAATGGAGGCAAAGCTAGATAGTTTGGAGTGTCAGTTGGTTGTTCTAGAGATCAAAGTGGAAGAAATGGCGGAAGACCTCCATAGGTAGAATGTAGAAGCAACTTGGCCACTATTTGGTGAAGCAACACTTGGTCAAAGCAGTGGTAGTTGCGTGCCGCTGGAAGTGGAAATGGAAGTTGAAATGTTTTGTGGAAAGACACTTTGATGTCCAACATCCTTTATGTGAACATTTTACTATTTTATTTTGATTTTATTTTAATTATGGTAATGTTATGATACATTACAACAAATTTAACACATTCCTAAGGGTTAGCTCAATTACTTGGTTCCATTATTGCTAAGACATTGTCAATAATCCAATCCATTGTGTAAGACTCCCGTTCGATTCCCAATGAGTTAGGTGTATTGAGTCTATGTTGCTCGCTTCATACTAGGTACCATCTGTAGAATGGGGAGAAGTGCTAAAAAATATCTCATGGATTTATTTCTAAGGAATACTATATAAAGTTTATCTAATAATGTTCTAAAATTCAAGAATTTTTATAGTAGCGAAGAAAATAAAATATGTATAAATTGTTTTTAGATTAGAAAACTTGGATATGTTTTTGAAGATTTTAAATAAGATTTAAGTTACATGGATTCTAGTACGTGCTCCTAAGGAAATCTAACATGCATTTATGTTGATTTTAAATAAGACTTAAGTTACATGGATTCTAGTACGTGCTCCTAAAGAAATCTAATATGCATTTATGTTGTTGGGTAGGTGTGTTAAGGTGTTGGATAAGTGTTGGAATGTGTGATTAAACCCAACTTTTGGTGTCAATCAATGGATTGATTGAGTAGTCGAGAAGTTGGTTGAGGGGTTTTGACTTGTTGGATAAGACCAATTAATTGGTCTCGACTAAGTAACCTATAACAGGTTGGGCACGAGATAACCCCCACCGTGTGGATTGCCTAACTTATGTTGGGTTGACTTGGGTGATCAAAGTTGACTAAATCAACCTTGTTAAAATAGTGGTTATGCACTCAAGTGTGTGGATATATCATCAATGATTAATCTTTATGATGAAAAATTATGTGAAATATTATTGTGTTAAGTAATGTTATAAGAGTGGTTTCTAAGCACCATCGAATATTCTTGGACTATTATTTGTACTTATTCAATACACCTATGATTTAGAACCTGGTATCAAGTTCTAGGTTTTAAAGATAATTGCTTAAGTTTATTATTGCAAGGCATTTTGAGTATGTCACATCGTACGCAGATTGTGGATGTATTTGTGCTCTTAAGAAGTAGTAATTGCGAAAAGAATAGAGTTTTATTTAGAGTTGCAAGGGCTTTAATTGAGGTTTTGCAAAAAATATATGAGTTCGAAGCAAGATCCTATGATGTTCATTAGGAACAACTATAGCATGTCGGAACAAGACGTGGAGACTTTGTTGAAGAGAAAAGCAGTGTGACAATGCACAAAGGTTGTTGTTCCTAATCCTAAATATGAACATGAGAAGTTCGTGGTTAATGGGAAGAGGGATGAAATTGTAGGTGTTATGACAACCTACGTCTCAAGGGAGATTTGATTTCGTACAAGTAGAATTGAATGCTTGAATGAACTATGGAACAAGTCAAAGAAGTTATAGCAAACCATGACATATTGGTAAGAATTCTTGGAAGAAGTGTAGTGCCTTTTGCGTTGGTTATTTCAAGCGCAACATGCTCATACATCTAAAAAATAGAGGCAATAACTATGCCTTTTATGTTGGTTATTTCATGTGTAACATGCTCATACATTTCAACAATAGTGGAAGTACAATCTAGTTGTTCACATCATAGGGACGAGGATGCTTCTCTCTTTTATTCTCGAGTGGTACTAGAGAAGAGAAGATATTTGTTACAGATGACCATGCAATTATAGTTATATGCAGTGGTAGGAATGACTATGGAAATGGTTTGATCGACGAAATTTACCTAATACAAATGCAAATTTATTATTTATGCCACAACTCAACCAAACTAACAAAGTAGTTGAATTTTAGCTTAATAAGTTTGTTGTGGTGGCAATCAACAATGATTTTGAGGTTGTTGTTAAGGGTATTCTTCACCCCAAGGACACATTGTATAAGTTTGTAACTCTAAGGGTGAAAAGAAGGACACTAGACAATTTGCACTTATAACTTAAACTTGACAATTTGCACACATAGCTAGAACTAGTGATATAAGCATAATTGTTCATGAGAAATTAGGGCATCTAAATTTCAAAAGTATGAAATTAATGTTTATGTTGAATATGGTTCATGGACTCACTAAAGTGGTTTATCTTGTAAGGTGTATGTGATGGCTATGTGGTGTATGCCAACATTTTGACATATGGAAGTCTTGGGGGACAAAGTCAAAGTTGGATCTCATGCATGATCATATTGGTACAATGAGTCATTCTTATCTACTAGATGCAAGGCATGTCCTCACATTAAATGATATTTTTCTAGGTTTACTTGGGTTTATTTCTTGAATATAGGGGATATGTTTTTTGAGAAATTGAGTGTTTAAGCCATTGGTGAAAGGAATGCAATGGTCTACGAGATGTTTGAGGCCTAATAGTGGAGGAGATTACATAAGTAGTTCCTTGGAAGGATACTTGTCTCATAATGGCATTCCATGGAAAATAGTAGTACCTTACAATCCTTAGCAGAATGGTATCCTTAAGAGAAAGAACAAAAACTTGATTGAGATGTGTAGATGTGTACTTAAACCAAAGGGAATACCAACAAAGTTTTGGGCATAATTTGTTGCTTACTCAATCTACAATCTTAATATGGGTTCAACCAGGGAAATGTTGGATATCACTCTATAGAAATTTGGGTGGAAGAAAACCATCAACTGGGCATCACAAAACCTTTGGATGCATAACTTGGCTCATATTCCAATTGAGAAGTAGAAGAAATTGGACCCCAAGAGTCAGTCTTACTCCATGTCAAATACTTTGAAGAGTATAAAAGCTATCAATTGTATGACTTGACTAAGCAAGAAGTGACCAACCGACAAGGAATTATCTTCAAAGAGTAGAATTTGAGTGCAACTTTATTAATATTTGCTCATGGTAGTGTTCAATTAAAATAATCAATATACTTTCTTAAACGACTAATATGAACTCTAAACTAGGTAAATGGAAGAGTCAAGCAGTGATTGACTATGGCTAGAGTTGCTACCCTAGCCACCCCCATTTCCAGGTTTGTTGCATCAACCCAAGATCCATTCACCAAGGAGCCCGTAAGCACAAAACCATTTTCTGCAGGGTTGTTTTTCACTAGGGTCGCCTTGTCGCCATGGTCTTACATGGCTGTCGTGTGGGTTCTTCAAGTTTGCGGTGGTTTTCTTCTATGTTGGATTCGACTTCAAAGGAGTTTTCATTTTTTGACTTGGTGAAGGCTACGTCCTCTGCCTTGAGATGTCCCCGGTCTTGGTTTGTTAAGAAGGATGATGAAATCCCCAATTTGGAACTTCCTTTTGAGATAAAGAGTAGATCCCACTTTATTCACGAGAAAGCTTTGGTTGGGAATTTTACTAGACTCTGGACCAACCCTCAAGCAATTTTTGATTGGAGTACCGAGCACTAGGACCCAAAGATTAAAAAATATGTATCTATCAATGCTTGCGTGCGAGCTTTTTTTATGTTTTTATTCGACAACAAGGAAGAGAAAGATGTGATCTTTAGACCATGACCATATTTCATGGATTTTAGAGGCCTTTTTCTTGCCCACTGGTCTTTAGAATTTGAACCATAAATGGATCCAACCACAGTTCTTGTGTGGGTCATATTGTCGAATCTACCCATTTTATTGTGGGACAAAGAGTCCCTCAAAGACATCGAGAATAAGTTGGGGTGATTTATAGATAGTGTTGAGCCAAAGGGAGGAACTTACTCTTGTGCTAAGATCTGTGTGGAAATAAACTTTGAGAAGGGGCTTCTAGAGGCAATTTGATTTGGATTAGAGGGTTGGACCAGACTTCAGCCCCTTGTTATGAGCAGATCCCATTCAAATGAAATTTGTGTTGTGAATATGGGCTCTTTGTCAAAAACTTCCCAAAATATCAAGAAATATGACCTCCCAAACATAAACCTCATGAAGAGCAGGGTGAATTTCAGTAGGTTTCCAATCGGCATAGGAATAAGAAGGCCAAAATATCTTAGGCTGTGACACAACCTAATCCTTCCTGTAGTAACAGGTATGAAGTTCTACAAGACCCAAAGGAACCAGATATTGAAAAGAATCATTCCTCTCCAGCTCGAAATAAATCGGTAGATCCAAATAATAGTGTGCCATCGATTTAAGAAGTGGCCCAAGTAGATGAAGAGGAAACAACAACTTTGGTGGAAGCAGCCATTGAAGCAAATCCTCGAGAGGAAGGAGTATTATAGGATCGAATCAATGTGGATCAATATGATGAGGAAGCAGCTCCATCAACAAAAAAGACAATCTCTCTTGAGCCTTCTAATCCTTCCTCTCCTCCTTGCATAAGGGGACAAAAGTCAAATTAGGAAATAAGGGAGAAAGAGGCATAAAAATGGTAACCTTGGGCTCTCGAAGAAGGATGGAACACATGTGTAAGGGAAGGCCTTCTCCTTGTCCAAGTAAAGTATAATGTTTTGTTTTGTATTCTATTTTGCTTACAATTTATCAGAGTGTACTCTTGCAAGCAAGAGTTAAGGATGAGGAAAACACGTGAGAGGAAAAATTGGGAGTTTTCCTCCTTGAATCTTGTTAAGAGATTGTCCCATCTGCAAATGGTACTCGAATGTTTTTACAAGAACGTTGTATGGTCTGCCCGCAACTCTTCATTTTTTTACTAATACAAATCTACTCGTTATTGTTAAAACAAATATGAACTCTCAACTGACTAGTCTGATTTACAGATTGACCAAAGTAAAAGAACTGACTTCTAGTTAGATTTGTGTAACTGAATCGACTACTAGTCGACTTGTTGACTATGAATAAACTAAAAACATGGTTGGGTTTATCCATATGCATACATTATAGGGACATCTTAGTCCATAGAGATTCATGGACATAGGAAATGGGTTATTTTTTCTCTCATAACACATGTGATCCTAAAACATATGCAGATGCACATAATGAGACTGAAGGGGTGAATTTTATGACTAAAGAATATAATTACGTGTAAAAAAACAAGACATGGGAATTCGTTCCATGTCCATAAGGAAAGAATATGGTGAAACACAAATAGGCATAGAAGACCAAATTATATTAGATGGTGTTGTTGGGAGACACTTGGCTCCCTCGATAGGAAAGGGATTTTCTCAACACGAGGGTATTGACTACACAACAAGCTTACTAATATACCCAAGATGAATTCTGTTTGAATTGTTCTTGTTCTTTCTACTAATTATGGTTGCGAGGTACATCATATGGATGTCAGGAGAGCCTTGAATGAGGATCTCACTAAGGATATATGTATGGAACAACCACCTAGTTTTGTGAAGCCTAACGAAGTCTTTGTATGGACTGGAACAAGCACCAAGGGCATGGCCTAAAAATATTGATAACTTCTTTTCCTGACTTAGTTTTGAGTTGTGTGAATCATATCGCAATATTGATGCGTTGCATGTAATTGATCTAGTTATATTGTTTGTACTTTATGTGGATGATTTGATTATCAATGTAATAAATTTGATTCAATTTATGCCCTAGCAGTGAAATTGAAGGATACATTTTAGATCAATAGACATAGTTGGATGGTGTAAATTTCATTTCTTTGTTGAAGTATGCTTTGGATGGTGTAAATTTCATTTCTTTGTTGAAGTATGCTTTGGATACCTTCATGAGATTTAAAATGAAAGACTATAAGGACTGTTTTAGTATGTTTTAGAAAGTTTTTAAAGTTTACCAAGGAATGTGATTCTTGGAAAGTTGATGCTACTGCGTACAAAAAAATATTTGTAGTCTTATTTATTTGATTCATGATAGGCTCAATATTGTTTTTTTTATGTTAGTTTGATCTTTAGATCCATACATGATATGAAGGAGAGTCATTCGAAGATCATAAAGAGGCTTTTCGGTATACAAAGGTACATATCAACTTGGCATTAAGTATTCCAACATATATTTGAAATGGTTGGTCAAATATACAAATTCAGGTTGTTTTAATGATGGTAATCATCTAGAATTTAGTTCTATTTTTTGGCCATTTAAAAAACTCTTAGGCTGTTTCTTATTGGTCGTTCGGATACATATGAGTAGCAAATGTTGGAACGTTAATAGTTTGGATTCACAACCTAATGCGAGAGATTGAGTTTCCTCATATGGAATCAATTGAATTGTATTTGAAAATCAAGGTATAGTACACATGGCTTGTAATCTCGTTGTGCACAACAAAATGCATAATTACGAGCTTCAAGCACATTACCTCAAATAATTGGTGCATGAGAATTGGGTATCCTCTTGTTTTTTAAGGGCATATGATCATGTTGTTGATATGATCACGAGGTCATGGCATAGGTGAATATTGCTAAATTTTAGTCTATGTTTCCACTTCATAGAGTTGTCATCAAGTCGATTTACTAAGATAATGCCACATCTTTTTCCTCCAAGAAGTTGTTTTAAAAGGTGATGTTGGAATTTGTGATTAGACTAAACTTTATTTGTTAGTCGGTGGATTGATTGGTCGACTAAGGGATTTCGACTAATCAAACAAGACTAACTGAGTGGTCCTAACTAGGTCAACTATAATTGAGAGGATGTAGGAAGGAAAAGGAAATGGGGATTGTCTAATTGCTTTGGGGTCAACTTAGGTGATTAAAAATAACTAAATCAACCTTGTTTTAAGGAGATCGGCTGTGCACTAAAGTGTGTAAATATAAGATATATCGATTGATCTATATGATGATAAATTATGTGAATAATGTTCTTGTGTTGCGTAATGTCATTACGGTGGCTGCAGACACCATAGATTCTACTTTTGNNAACCACAGTTCTTGTGTGGGTCATATTGTCGAATCTACCCATTTTATTGTGGGACAAAGAATCCCTCAAATACATCGAGAATAAGTTGGGGCGATTTATAGATAGTGTTGAGCCAAAGGGAGGAATTTACTCTTGTGCTAAGATCTGTGTGGAAATAAACTTTGAGAAGGGGCTTCCGGAGGCAATCTGATTTGGATTAGAGGGTTGGAGCAGACTTGAACCCCTTGTTTATGAGCAGATCCCATTCAAATGCAATTTGTGTTGTGAATATGGGCACTTTGTCAAAAACTTCCCAAAATCTCAAGAAATATGACCTCCCAAACATAAACCTCATGAAGAGTAGGGTGAATTTCAGTAGGTTTCCAATCGGCATAGGAATAAGAAGGCCAAAATATCTCAGGCTGTGACACAACCTAATCCTTCCTGTAGTAACAGGTATGAAGTTCTACAAGACCCAGAGGAACCAGAGATTGAAAAGAATCATTCATCTCCAGCTCGAAATAAATCGGTAGATCCAGATAATAGTGTGCCATCAATTTAAGAAGTGGCCCAAGTAGATGAAGAGGAAACAACAACTTTGGTGGAAGCAACCATTGAAGCAAATCCTCGAGAGGAAGGAGTATTATAGGATCAAATCAATGTGGATCAATATGATGAGGAAGTAGCTCCATCAACAAAAAAGACAATCTCTCTTGAGCCTTCCAATCCTTCCTCTCCTCCTCGCACAAGGGGACAAAAGTCAAATTAGGAAATAAGGGAGAAAGAGGCAGAAAAAGTAACCTTGGGCTCTCGAAGAAGGATGGACCACATGTGTAAGGAAAGGCCTTCTCCTCGTCCAAGTAAAGTATAATGTTTTGTTTTGTATTCTATTTTTCTTACAATTTATCAGAGTGTACTCTTGCAAGCAAGAGTTAAGGATGAGGAAAACATGTGAGAGGAAAAATTGGGAGTTTTCCTCCTTGAATCTTGTTAAGAGATTGTCCCATCTGCAAA
>NWUY0300008619.1:0-11544 GCA_004151065.3 Larix sibirica | reverse complement strand
TTTTCAATTAAAATAATATTTTATTTTCCAATTTTAATTTTAATTTGACTTAAAACCTTATAAACAAAATTACAAAGTAAAAAATTTCCTAATTTTTTTAACTCTTTTCAAATTTTCAAAAATTTGAACAAAGTTAAAAAGAAAATAATTGATTTAAAAAAAAATTAACTTATGATAGTAAAAAAATAACTTATAATTAATTTGTTATTTGTCACTAATCATATGTGGCATATCCTCACAATAAAATTATCATCATCACAAATATGTGGTTTCATCCAACTTTCCAGTACAATAAATTTTGGTTAAGTAGAATAATATAAAATACAAAAACAAATATTCTCAAATTGTATTTTATCGTTAAAAATATTCCAAAATATTTACAATTTGAAGTGCAATGGCTAAACATACCCAAGACAAAATAATATCCACTCTTCTGAATCTTCAACACATAAAGTTTAATTTTTTTTACAGAATGGCTTGGACTTGTAAATACTCGTAATTAATTTATACTTACTTTATCAATTTGCACACTGTCAACACATAAAGTCTAAATTTTTTACAAAATCCCTTGGACTTTTAGATACTTGTAATTGACTTATGCTTACTTCATCAATTTGCAAATTGTCTCCATTTATGTTAAATAATGAATGAATTTGCAAGACATGAAAATTGGGCCAAAATACATAGAAACATATAACATTTACAAAAGTATGATGGGAAGAATAATCTTTAGATGGTTTTGTTCAATTAATTTAAAGCTTCTTTGTAAAGTGCCAATCTATCAGGTTTTCTAAAGATTCAAATATTTTTATAATTTTGTAGAAACAACATGTACAAGCTCATTGCACCCATATATCTTTAACAAAGTGGTACCTTGGACTAGTCTTATAAGCAAATGAGGTAATGTTTAACTGGTCAAGAATAAGAATCAAAAATAAAAAATGTAAATGATTTTTCCAAATGATTGTATGTTTTTCAAATTGTAGAAAAGATTTAAAAGCGACTTACCAACATAACTACCACAAAAGCACACATTATGAGAATCCCAGGCCTTTCCATAAATGACCAATTTTGAAAACGTCTAATAAAAATCAGGGCTTGTCTAGCTATGCTCCCTTGCAAGCAAATAGCAGCAGTGACCTCTTCGGCATTCTTACTGTTTGATCTCACATGGAAATATGTTTAACAAACATAAATTGTGAGCTTTGCTAATTAAATATGTCAAACTGTTAGATCGAAATAGTTATTTGGATTTTATATTTGTTTTAATTGCTCTCAGGAAGAGGATATAAAGTTCATTGTATATATCTTTCCTTTCTTCTTATATTTTCAATTGGTGATATAACTCATTTTTATAGATAAGAAGCATCTTTAAAAATAAAAGAATAAAAAGTTGTTGAAAGAATGACTCCTCAGATTATCTCCATAATACAAGAAATTTTAATAATTTTAAAAATCAAATTGTAGATGAAATAGGAAAACAATAACACCTCAAAGAATATTGTACTGGTTATAGTCAAGTAAAATAGGACAATGATCAGGGTAAGGTAAGTTCCAATAGCAACCCCTGTTGCAAATGTGTCATTCAAATCCCAACAATTAGGCCTAGGTGATGATTTTACTCTATGTTGTGAGATGGTCATAATAGTACATGTCAAAGATAAGTGTAGTAATTTGAGCCGCAACATAGTGTCCATTTAAACACCCTAAAAAAACAAATCTTCTTTGTGGGGATGAATTCAGATTGATATAAAGAGACAATAACATGTTTCTTAGGGAAAAACTATACAAACCATCATTAAAGATAGTATGATCAAGAACAAAAAGAGAGAAAGATCATATTCCCATATTAAATTTAGTAGCATGAAACCAAGCTGCAATAAAACATTGAATGAACATGAGTTATTCATAACGTTTTTGATTGTGTAGTCATCTTCAAAGAAACATTTGAATACATCTTAACTTATCTTAATACGAATGGTGATAGATATTGCATAAATATGCAAGGAAATCCACATTCTACAATTTTTATCACAGTTGATAGAGCCCTTGAATATGGATGGTCTAAAATTGAGGAAACAATGAGTGGTCTCAGTTTTACACTACTCCGAATAGTGTAATTGGTTAGGCTCTGTCAATTCTGGTCACTTGTTAGATTTAAAAAAAAAATTATATATACACCACAATGAAATGAGATGTCAATTGGACTTGGTTAGATGGTAATGCAAGGATGTTGGATAACCCAATCAAGTTTCAAATCCCCCAAGATAAATCTTTTGGATGGAATAGGCACAAGTTCTAGGAGACATGGAGGACTATATATCCCATCCACAACTTCTAGCCAAAGGGATCTTCGTGGAGTGTTCCTAGTCAGCTATAGAGCATTGAAATATTCCCAAACCGGGGAAGGGAAAACAACATTGAAATATTTCATAGATTGGGGAAGGGCATGCTTGCTGCACAGCTATGATAGGAAGCAGCTTGTCAAGACAAAGAAAATAAATGAGATGCCGATCCAGAATCAACTCATCATAATAGAATTTAAGAATTTGGTTCTCTTGTGATAATTTAAGAATTTGATTCTTAATAGGAATGATGTTTCGAAGGAGGCAAAACATTCTAAGCAACTTCACTTATATTGGGATAGAAATGCATCTTTTCAATTATTTTAGCAGTTTTTCAATACTAATCTCTATTGTATAAGTTTTTGGCTTTAGGGACAAAGCATGTTGTATACCTAACCAAAACATCTTGTTAATCTATTACTAATTAGAAGAGGATTTTGGAATAATTTTCTAATCCAAGCCCTTTAATAGTAGTGTAACAAGACTCACGAGCCAAACTCTCCCATTCAAGAGTCTGACTATGGTCAAATGGTAAATAATTTTTTCCAAATTCATGAATTTGACTATGATCAAGTGGTAGATTTTTTCCAAGTTAGGCTAACCAAGTTTGACTTGGTTGATCAAGTCTAACTTATAATTAATCACAATTCAAAGTTTAAGTTGCAATCAATTACAAGTTTAACAACATTTGATCGAGTCAAACTCACCCATTTTTCTATATAAAAAACAGAAAAATGCACAATTTCTATAAAACCCCGAAAATCTGTCACCACATTTGTTCCAATTCCAACTCGGATAACTCTGCTTACTCTGCTTTATAGTATCACATTTCAATATTCGTATAAAGGTCACTTTCATGTATCAAAGGCCTTATCGCTCAGTTTTGAAGAGTTATCTAGCATGGTCTCAAATGAAGATCTTTTACTTTCCTCGAAACAATCAATTATAGTGTATTAAGTTTTATCTGAAACTTCAACATAAAATAACAATTCCTCCAGGCTGCAATCCTATGCCCCAAAGCCCAGTACTGGAACAACAACACTTGACAATAAAGTATCCTCATTGAAAGAACAAGTAACTACAGTAGGGATTATTTTGTGTAACTTTACCCTAGCCAATATTTCAGGTTCATACCAGAACACTATAGATTGAAAAAACACAAAGGAAAAGCTGCGAGCGAGGGACTGGTTCTAGCTTAAATTTCTTTTAAAAGTTGACATTGGACTGGATGAACGCCTAAAAGTTCTGAAGATCCCCATGGATCTGCTGCAGTTTCTAAGCATACTTGTCAGCTTCTAAACAAAGATAAAAAATTATCTGAATTTTTTGTATAAATAGAACATACCTGACGGTACAGGTTGAATAGTGCTGGAAATTTTTTCTTTTGGAAAGATCTCCAAAAGCTGCAAGAACTACAATGGAAAGGCAGCCACTTTTTGTTGTATTTGATAAGATTATTGTTGAAGAGATCAAAGGTTCCAACGCTCTTATTTGTGTGATTACAAAGTGAAGCACTATTCCATAACCGAGCACGATGTATTTCCTACTCTGTTCTATAATTGTAGCCATCATTTTGAATGCTTGCAGAAGGTAACAGATAATTTTTTAAGATTGCACCCATCTTGGCTACAAAATTTTCATAACCTCTGAACTAGGCTTTGCTTCTCATTCGACCCTGTGCAATCGATATGCCATTGGTGAGTTCGAGATCGAATTTTTCCATGAGCTAAGAAACATTCAACCACTGTCTACCAGAGCTTCTCTACCACCAACTAAGTATTGTACATGGTGTAAATTTTATACCTGCATGAGCGTTGGAGCGAGCTCATATCTCCTCATGAAATAGGGGTAGCAAATTTGAATTTCTTAGAACGTAGTCCATTCCCTGCTTATGGAGGTAACTTAATTCACTTCGCCGGTGTTCCCTTGACCTCGTTCTTTCCTTTGAGCTTATCCAGATTGTTTACTTTGGCCCCACACATCCTGCCTAAGCATATCCTGGCCAGGTTGGTGATCATGGAAATAACATACTAAATGCCAAAGCTTGGGGCAATGTCAAGTTGAAAGAGCGTAAGAAAGCATTATTCCTAACATATCCTCTTATGATTGGGGTTTCACTCTGATAGATTTCAATGTAGCATTAGAACAGGAGGATGAGATGGATTTTTACAAATTGCAGCTAGGAACATTTGAAGTCTACAACCAAACAAAGAAAATATTCAATCTCTTTAAGCAATAGGGCCTTACTTGGCCTTCTTGTCACCAATATTGTCTCGATGAGGAAGTACACAAGTGGGCCGCCGAATTTCACAGAGTGCAGGCACGTAAGCAGGGCGCTGCAGAGAAAGAAAAGGTGAGCAAGATTTGTTTAGGATCGGATGGGATATTCAGATCTGGAGACTTCGTCCACTAACTTGAAAGAAAATCAAATGTTACAGATAGAGAAGGCAGTGAGTACATCAGATGGCCATCAGAGATGGCCATCAGACTAGTAAAGAAGATAAAGGGGGAATATACCCAAAGGAAGCCTTAGTGATAGAAGTAGGAGTATCGATTCATCAAGCCCAT
Source organism: Larix sibirica (assembly GCA_004151065.3). Taxonomy (NCBI): domain Eukaryota; kingdom Viridiplantae; phylum Streptophyta; class Pinopsida; order Pinales; family Pinaceae; genus Larix; species Larix sibirica. The sequence continues at coordinate 6,631 of NWUY0300008619.1, read as the reverse complement.
AACACTGAAACTATTGGGAATCAAGCAACCGGAAATCAATAGCAGCATAAGCATTACAGAGGGTATATTTGACATGGTGGCCAATGACCAACAAACTTGGGATTAGTAGGTGCAACAACCGACAACACATCAGTGAGATGCTGATTTGAGGATCTACTTTAGAATTTTCCAACAAGTATAGATGATGAAGACCCCTTAATGGCTCTGGAAAGCTTTAAGTTCGATATAATGAGGAAAGTCATCACCAAATTACTCAAATGAAGACTGATGATGACCAAGTTGTAATTGAAACTAAAATGGTCGACACTGATTGAATCACTTTCACCACCAAAGTCATTGCTGGAATTGTTAGAGCTAAAGTCTTTGGCAAAGCTATTTTCAAGCTCATGGAAGAAAATAGACATCTTATCCGAATCAATTCTAAGAATATTTTTAGGATATTTTTGGGCAAGAGAAACTTGAGAGGAAGATTGCATATTCCAAATCTCAAGTTTCTTTTTGGAAAATATATAATATAATAGAGTCACGCAAAATTTGTGGTGAAGAATCATGTAATTCATTAAATTTTGTATATTTCAATTTATGAGCAGCTCCATTAATTATGTTGCTTGTACTTGTATCTCAACTACATTTATTTCTATTCTGAAAATTTTCACACAATAAACCTCATTCCAAAAGTACATAAAAATCAAATAATTAAAAATCCAAAAATGGTAAGGCAACATAGCAAGCTAGAAGAATCATTTTAAGGGTGATGACTCAGTTTGGGTGTTTTCATTTGTTTCATTTTGTGTGGAAGTTGACTTGGGACAATCACTCAGGTTGACACACACATCAAATAACATTTCTCAATACATAACAAAAATAAAAATGAGCAATTGGAACATTAACCAGAGCCAAAAGTGGCAATGTCCATGACAAGAGAATTGAGAATTCAGCTGGAACATGAAAAAATAGAACCAGTCTGCCTGTTCTATGAAAAATGCTGGACAATTGTGGGATATGTCAGGGTATTGGTCATTTAGTTGTAATTGTTTGTTATTTGGTTCCAACTGTATTTCTTGCTTGCCGGAGAATAGAGTTGAAGGTTCCATGGTCGTCAACATCTCATCCTCATTGATTGTATACAATTTCTGTTCTGTCTTGACATAGGCTACATCTTCTGTACATTAGAGTATAGCCCAACAGTTTCAATGCTACCTAATCGGCAAGGTTGGCTAAGTTTAGTTCCAGAAACACTACCATCTGTCTGTACAGATCATCATTTTTTTCACATTTTGTACAACACATACAACCTCAGACTTCACATTTTGTACCGATGGACAGGAATGGATTGGCAATCCCGATTTTCGTGATATGTCTGAACATCATAATTTCTTACATCGTCCTTTCTGGCTGGATGGCAAGATTCCTTAGACACTTTCTCGCTCTCAGAAATCTTTTCACAAACTTTTACTTCATTAGGCCCTTCACCTCAGATTTGTCAGATGCTTTATTATTTCCATTTGGTGGACTACGAACCAATGGTGGTGAACTCCTCGATGGCACTGAGGATTTGGAAAGAACATGAGGTGATTTTTTTAATGTAGTTGTAGAAGGTTGGGGACGTAGCTTGGACTTACCAATATTTGCTCGATCTTCAACAGCCTGCCTTGGTGGGGGCAATGGAACTCCTTCAAGCCTGGGTTTACCCGAAATTTCAGTAACTGCCGACTGTACCAAAAAAATGAGGTACAGTTAAAACGTATGCAAAAATTAACAAAATTCTAGTAAAATTATTAACTTTTTATGATATCAGAAATGTCATAAGAAATATGAGGTATCTTCGACAGATCAGCCCTCGCTCTTGGTGCTTTGACAGAATTACTGGTTGTGCCACTAGCAGGAGCTACTTGGATTAACCGATTAGGTTTTGGTGCGGATGAATTTGCCAAAGGTTTAGTCTCTTCAATCAATTTCAATGCAGCCCTTTTGTCCTCCTTAAGCTTTCTATTCCACTTCAATTTTTCCTCATCTCTCGTTGATAATGAAGATGATTTGACTTTATCTTCTTCAGGGATAACACTGGTCATGGATGCAGAAGGGAGAGGTACTGTAACTGTTTCATGTCCTGGACTATGTGAAGGCCATGATTGGCCAACATCCTCCACCTCACCATTTAGATCATCTCCATTGAGCATATCTCCAGGACTGTCTTCATACTCACAAACCACACTTTGGTTGCTTTTGCCATTTGAACTAAGACCATCCTTCTCACTGCTTGAATGACCACTGTTTGGACTGTCTTCCACGTTTTCCTCATCATCATGCACCTTACTGATCTGTCTACATGGTGAACTAGGGGTCATGAAATGACCTTCAGCCAGGCATTGAGAGACATACGGTCGAAAGAAAGGATCACTCAATAGTTCAGCAGCTTGTATATGTGCATTTGCTACTGATATTAGTTCAAAGGAAAAACAATTCATTCGAAATTACAGAAGAAGCATAGACTTGTATATATCACAAAAATAATGCAATTGAAGGTTAGGAATTCACAGTTGGTCTATGTTCTGGGTTCTTTCTCAGCATGGTTTTAATGACGTTTCCTGCAAACCATGCCAAACAATCACATAGAAAGTTAAACTACTAAATTTTCAAACGGATGTTTTAAGTATTGTTTTATCATAAGTCAATGATAAGAAAGTTGTTAGACTAAATTGATTTAGAAAAGATAACATATAAATTCCAAATAATGAAGTCACTTACAAGGACGGAGAGTACATGCTAGGTAATGTACCAATAGCTGAACGATTTGTCTTGCTAATGAGTCCCGCCATATCCTGTAAAATCAAAGATAAAACAATGAAAGAATTGTTTTTAAAATTTTTCTCCAATTGGGTGCAGACATGGAATGCAAAATGAAAGTATCACTGGTGATGCTAATAATGCAGGGTGTGCAAGGTCAAAACAGTCATGTATATTTTACTCCAATAGCTGTGGAAAACACTGTTGCTGGGAAGTGAAAAAGGATGCTAAAGGATTGAAGGAATAATTAAACCATGATAGATCAATCATCTCAAACCCTCACACCCTCTCAAACTGGGAAAAGTGGAAAAGCAGAGTGTCGGTATACATTAGTAATTCACAACTTTCAAGCATTCATACAACTCAACAATATCTAGACCAGATTTGCAGCTGGGAAGTTAATCTCATAGAAGCACACTCCATATCACATGATCACTTATAATTTTAGTATTTTTATCACAAAATTCTCAAGCGCCCTCAAGTCATATACAGAGAGAAAAACCGTACAATTTCTTTGAATGCAGGTCAATGGGAAGCCATCTCAAACATACAACAACCTGCAAAAGCATAGAGAAAATTATAAAATGCATTGTCAGAATTGACGAACATTTATCAGGTAAACATGGTAGCAATGGTTCCATCGACTCTAAAAAAACAAACAAAATAATAAATATATATCACACCTAATGACCAAATATTTGATTTGAAGCCATAAGGGATATCCGCTAGAAGTTCAGGACACATGTAGTTTGGAGTGCCAACAACCTGCACAGTTGAATTAAACATCATCAGTTGCCAACACATACTGTTATGCAGTGCTGAACTGTTTAAATGAGTTAATCTACAATGAGCATGCAAAACGCTGCTTTCTTATTGTTAAATATCTATTCATCTACACTCAAAAGAATGGTTTGAATATAAGAAAGCTACAAACAGGGAAGGAAAAAATTAATTGAATTGGAGCAAACTATATCCTAGAATTTGTTTCTGGAAGAAATGCACGAGGAGTTTTAATATGAGAAGTCAGCCAAAATCACTTGCACATGTTCCACTAATTAATGAGAAGCCCTTTGGTACAAAAGAAGAGAACCTAAAGGTTCATGAATCTGTTAAATAAATGTGTTTGATCCCTCCTTTTTTCGGAACAATTTTTTTCAATATCCATGTCCTTAAATCAACAACAAAGAAATCGAAACTAAAGCTAGGTATCCAACCAGAAGTGAGTTGTTCCAACCAAAACCTAATGATTGTCATTTAACATTTGACTCACCAAGTCGAATGTCTTGCTCCTTTGTTAGAAAGATGTTAGAGCATTGGACCAAAGAAAAGAATGGAGAATTGAATTAAGGCTCACCAATGCTTCAAAATATGTGGAATGTAAGAATATCTATAACTTGTAAAAGATTGATGACCCACGATGGTTGCAAGATCATACACGCACCTAAGTGACAATCCCAACCAAAATAACCGTTGACATACCTTGATATCTCGATGAAGAACATGGTTTGTGTGCAGGTAATCCACTGCTAACAACTGTGTGAACCACCTGCACAATTTCTGAGGAAAACAAACAAAAAAGGATATGTCATATTCACATGATAATCCCAATAGACCACAGATTAATAGATATTATGGCCATTATTGTTATAGTCCCTAAAAAGCATTATTCTTTTCCCCCTTTAGCATAATTGGCTCCAGTCAAGGAGAATAAAAGAGATCCAATATAGCCGAAATACAGTACAAACACATTCAACTAAAAAGAGAAAGTAGTCACCTCTTTTGGAAACAGTAACCCATTTGCTTTCCTAATCAAATCAGTCCTGTGCTTGTAAGCAGAAAAATCTTTATTAGCATGTTTCCTAGAGGTACTGCTTACAGCAGTGTCAAATGTCAATGAATCATCCAACAAAAATTGAAAGATAGTTAAAGTATTCATAATAGAAAAAAAAAACTCGTTTTATAGAAAAAATATTTTGCAAAATCATATCGGCACTCACATGTCTCCACCTTCGAAATATCCTGTTACAATGCAGACATAGCACCCTTGAAACACCACACATTCCATGCATTAGAAAGGAGTTTAAAAAATTGAAACTATCCTTGATAAATCATGTTGCTCTAATACTGTTGCTAGGGATACAGGTGAAAATATGGCTCTAAGTAATCAGTTTAGTAGAGGGATTCCACAGTAGTAGAGTGTGCTTTATTAGGTAAAGACACTTCGATTCACATGGAGTTACCAAGAGATCATTATCTGACATGGGTATGTGCTTATGTGGGAACTAGGCAAAACAATAATTGAATCCATGATCTGTGATTATACAACACAGGATCTAAAATGTAAAATCTAAAAAATACCAAAGAGAAATTCTGAATTCATACCTTTTCCACCCAGGCCTCCTTATATCCTACCATGTAAAGATATCTAATGTGTGAGATCAAAGCCATCTGCAACCAACCAGAAGAGACATTACATTGCTTTCGCATGTCGCGTGATACAAATTCAGCATCCGTTCAAAACAAAACGAGCACGCTAAAAAATTAGTTCAATCCAATAGCATCTAACCTCGGCTTTTCCTCCCAATGTCAGAGAACAAACCAGGTCCCTTCACCATTGTTGCGAGTACAAAAATTGTTAACAGAACCTGCATTAATATGTTTTACATAGCACAAAAGCCCATGAAAAAAAAATTCATTAACTACAACACAACATAACTGGATAAAAATGCATATACTTATCAGACAGAAATTTCCCTTAACTCTTGAAACACATTAAAGACTCATGGTTCAGTCAGGTCAGCAGTTGTGGTGCAGCAAATACCAAGGACTGAAAGAATGACGATAGAGTCTCTCTACCTGGTATTGAGTCTGTTACCTCCATTCTCCTGTGAGTCTGTTACCTCCATTCTCCTGTGAACTAGTACCCAAATCAACTCTGGGTTTTGTTTCTTCCTCTACAATAATAAATATTAATGATTTTAATTAGAATCAGGGAATCAGCAATCGAAATAAAGATCACCAGTTGAATGAGTTGGATGGAGAGAATCAGGGAGCCAAGTTAAAGATTGACTTTGCTCCATGTCCGTTGGATAGAGAAAATCAGCAATCTAGATAAGCATCACCAGTCAAATGAGTTCGCAACTCCGAAGACTACCTGACGCGGTCAGAATCCTTGTCCGATCCGATTCGCTGTGGACCCCACCTTTCTCCTATTCGCTGTCCGGATGAGGGAGTTGGCTGATCCGGTGACCGGCTGGATTCGATGATTTGGCCGGAAAGGAGCGACCGGCTTCCGGGCCAAATGGTCGAATCCATTGCCTATTCAAGCATTCTAAAAATATTTGAAAAGTGAAATTATTTAAGCCTTCCGTATTTCCATAAAAGAGATCGAGAGAATCCATTAAAACCCTAGGGATTTTGAGGTTTACTCTGGAGGCAGGGATTCCAAGTTGGAGCAGACGGTAAAAGAAATTGTTCATTTCTTTCGGCTTCGATCCTAAAGGTGCAGCCACGCCAAATTTCCTTCGTCTCCGGTGTGTCTTTTTGTCCAAATTTTGCTTCTATTTTCCTATCTTTAGTTCATAAAAGCTTGGCACTGTTTTCATACGAAAATTTGGAAAATAAAGAATGGGTTTTCTTAATTTGAAAAGAAAATTACGAGATAGCAATAGAAGTTTTATCAAATATTGCAGACGTGGGTTGAATTTCCTGCAATCTCTTCGCCTGTCCATTCACGTCGCCATAAAATCGTCCCATTCTCCTCCTCGCATATAACTTGGCCTCGATAAAATCGTCCCAAATGCCAACTTGATCGAGGCCAAGTTATATGCGAGGAGGAGAATGG
>NWUY0300008614.1:23701-37287 GCA_004151065.3 Larix sibirica | reverse complement strand
AACACACAATGAGCATTATTATATGTCTATGATTGCTATTTTCTAATTGTTAAAATATTTGGATACCACTGATTTAGTACAAGCAATGAGCATTATCATATATCTAATATTTAGACTACTTTTTATTATATATAAATGATTTTCATTTCCTAAATGTTAAATATATGGAACCATTGACCTAACAAATGCAATGAGCATTATTATACTAGTCAAAAGGCAGTGTATCATTGTATTTGATTTCCATTGACTTGCTATTAGTTGAGCCTTTGAGTTTGGATTTTAAATGTTTTTTTGTTTCCAAAGTTAGACATAGGAAATAGTAAATAATAAATATTATACTATTTGAAATAAATCAAAATTTTATTTTTCTAGCATATCATTGGATTTCAACATGAAGTCTTATTGTTGGGGTGGTTGTGATATTGCAGTGGCATTTACTTAATGTATTTAATGTACTGATATATTTTTCCGCCATTGTCTCCACTGCCACTGCCTCTATCACTGCCACCACCTTTGTCATTACCACCATCGCCACAGCCACCGGGGCTCTGTCATTGCCATCACTTCTTCATGCGAAGTAAAGTTTTTGTTTGCACTACTTGTTTACACAAAATTGTACCACAAAACTACATTAAAAAATTAAAATAAGGAGCAACTAGAGGAAGAAACATTTGTATTACCTCACTATACTTTGTTGTATATTGCAGGTATTCACTTATTTGTGCTCTCCTCTATTGCAACAACCATGGAATGGCTATGTTCAAAGGTTGAAACTCTATCTTTGCAAAAATTCATGGAAGTGACACAACGAGCTCGTTCTCGTTCTTCGGCCACTCCGGGTAAAAGACTTCAAATCTTTACTTCTAATTTTCTATGAATGATTGACTATAGTCATAAAACATGATAGCAATGAGTTGTTTAAACTTCAGATTGTTCTACAACTATAAAGTTGGAATTTATGCTAGAAGTATTTCATTCCTATACTGATATTGTTAGTCTTGTCTCTTAAGTGAGGTAGCGTAGCCTAAGAGCAGTGATAACATCTCAAGAAATTTACAGTATAGAATTTACAACGATATTTACAGTGTAGAATTTGTTTACGGATCTATGCAATAATTACAAACATGGTATGTTAGAGTGGCTTTACCTTTTTAATAATTGCAACACACACCTTGGGCTATGAACATTGCACATATTCCATGTAACTACATCTCTCATGTGCACCTATTACAATCAGAATGAAGGGTAAATATTGACTCAGTTGAACTATAAATTAGAAATCATGTTCCTGCGACCCAAACACTATTACTTGGTCACACCAACCAAGCACAAGAACATGAAAATAAACCCCATAGAGGCACCATGGGAGAAGTTCTTGTGAACAATAACATAGAAGCACATATTTTGATCCTGACACTAGCAACCAATCAAACTTAGATGCCAGACATCAACCATGAACTTTGATATTGAGCCATAATTTTCCTTGCACGAGTGAGGGTAGACTTCAAGCCACCACGATCTTGGAATATAGTTCAAGCCACCGTGCCACTTCATACCATTACTCCTTGCACTAGTTTCGAAAAAGAAACAACAAAAAAACATTTTTGGTAAGATGCTTTCAAAATAACTCTATCCCTTCTCTATGCAAAATCATCATATTTTCCCACTAGAATGTGCAATATTGTTTCAACAATACACGCAACTGACTATACATACATACATAACATAGATCCCTCCATTGGTAGGGTTTAAAGTTTTCATAATATCACTTACTGCACTAGTTCTGAAAAAATGAACAATACTTAGAAAAACATTATAACAAGATGCTTCTAATGTAACTCTAGGAAGTTCCTTCTCGCTAAAAGAGCATCATATTTTCCCACTAGAATGTGTAATATCATGTTTTTCAATACAAATGCCACTCTATACATACATAACACAACATACAACCGTCCATTTGCAATCACCCAACCTATGATTGGCATATTCTAAGGTTTTAATTTTTCATGATATTACCATCACTCCTGCAAATTATCTTTTACAGGATTGCAACTTATATGCTTATATATGATTTTCTTTGCTTCTCCTGCAACTTCCGCTATTGGATATGCTTACCCTGTTATTGGCGTCTCTATCATAGTTCTTGGATTTACTGCTATTGTCGATCTAATGCTTCTTAGTTGATCAAATTTTGGAGCACATTCACTTCCCTAAGATTGGAAAATAAACAAGTGCCTGAAGGAGTATTAGCATCCACCGAGCGTTTCAAACTACATGCCACTTGGCTAACAAAAATGTATGTTTTAATTTGGCAATACATTGTCTAATTCTACATTTTGAGGATGCAAAGGAAACCATGGTACACTCTTCAAGGCATTAGGGTGGTTACACAAAAACAACTGGAGTATAGTAAGGTAACATAATAGTGGATTTCAATATTTTTCTTCGCAATGCTAATGAGGATAGATTCATGCATTGTGTTGGGGTTAACTTGAACATTGGTTTAATTAATTATCCAACTACAACTACATGTTTAATTAGCATTGAATTCCTTGTTGTTGGGAGTATCAATTCACCCTCAACTCGTGTATGCTACACACCATTTCCATTGGTGACAACCACTAATTTTGGGCACTAACTCATTGAATTGTTGGAATGGACGAGCAAATAAATATGCAATTTTTCCACTACTATTGGACACCTAATACAATCATACAAATATGTGCTCTAGTTATTGAATTTCAAATCTATGCCTATTATGCCTTTCATCATTCAATGGAGAATTAACACATATCTTTGTAAAGACTACCCACACATCTCCCAAAAATATATGCACCGATAGAAATAAGAAAAGAGGTCAAAATGACCAACATTAAAGAGATGCATAAACTAAAAGTTCTACGATTTCAAACAATTTTTTATTTTATTTTTCCAGCACGATTTTGGGTCTATGTCAATTGGGCCAATATATAGTTATGCATGGCAACATAGTTCTTAATGCCGGTTCGTTATGCATTGCAACATAGTTCTACATTGCCTTTTTCTTATCTACTTCTATATTTCAAGTTCTGCATTGCAACATAGTTCTACATTGCCTTTTCCTTATCTACTTCTATATTTCAATTGTTGTGTAAGTATTTTCAAATAACCTTTATGAGCATGTACACATACATGAATGGGCATTGTATTTGAATTGAAATGCGTTTAACTCAAATATCAACGAGGATATCCATTTAGGCAAAGGATAAAAGCCCTATAATCAACAATTATGAAGTGATTGCATTGAAATGTGATAAGATTTATTTTATTGATATATGATAATTATGTACTACAAAGAATTATGAATTTGATTTGATATAAAATTTAGAAAAACATTACTAAAAAATCATCGTAATGTAAACATAACACTTAATATTTAGTTCACAATATATTGATACTTATATGATGTATAAATTATTTATAATATTTAGTTCACAATATATTGATATTTATATTATGTATTAATTATTTATATTTATAGATTATTTTGAATTAAATTTTACATGAGGCATATTGTTATTGGTAAACAAAACAATCTCAATAATTATATGTCTTACTATATTCATGAAACAATGATTTTTATTTTATTTTACATACATTTCATCTTTGACCGTTGACTATTTTTAAAAATTAATACTTTTTTTTTTTTAAATGATGGTTCACCATTTGTTAGAGGGCTATATTCATTGGGAGAATGCCAATACCTGATATTCCAGAAAATCAAGGTATTTTAGAGTTACAATCATTACATAATCAAAGTCGGCTCCCAAGAAACAAATGTCACAAAGCTAGATTTGAACATGGGTGAAGAGGATAACAAAATTCGTTCCAACCACCCAATCTACACTCAATTGACAAAAAATTAATACTACTAAAAATCATCATTTATACATGACTTTATCCATGCCGATAAATAAATGCATATGGAAAGCAACCTTGAATTTAGTTTTCATTACTCAATAAAAACTTATAAATAAATACAAATGGAAAACTGTCATCGTTGATTTTAGTTTTTATTATTCAATAAAAACACATATGCAGAGGTATTGTCTTTATGCATACTTGTTATTTGTAATAATAATATGTTAATGATTATGTATTGCAGCCAGCAAGTGGGCCTCCTCCTCCTCTACAAGTGTGAATAGAGGAGGCCAGCAGTCAACGATGAAACATCACATATAATAATGACAAAACTTTGACAATGAGCCAACGACCCCATAAAATTAACGACATATNTCCCAACCACCCAAGCTACAACCAATGGATAGTTTTGAGGCATATCTTCATCGAAGCTCTGTTCAAAAGTTTTATATTGAAGCTGATACGAGTTTATGCACTAGTTCATGTTGTTTTGTTGGTAAAATTATTCAGACTTATGATTAAGGAGGGAATGCTAGACTGTAAGTCCCCAAACAATTACAAAGTCTTAAATCACTCCACATATGAATTGGTTGTCACTTTATGAGTTTTCATACTTTTAATGATTTGTCAATAAGATTTCGATATAAAGGTGACTATAATATTTGTATTACATAATATCATCATTAATATAAAGATAAATGCAATAAAATAGCTTAAGCTTTTTTTCTGCCAATTTGTATCTCTTCTTTGATGTTGAGCTATTATTTGACCACATCGTGAAAGCCTTGATCATTACATTTGACCTTTGTCACCTTTGCCATTCCATAACAATTCATCTACAGTCCAATGTCATAGTTATGAGATAAAAATTTGGATCTTTATGTTCCAAAGATAAAAAAAATTCCAAGATGATATAGCTCTCCCACAAATCCACCAAGATTAGTGGCATGGAAATAAACGGGGCCTTCAATGACCTAATGCGCATGAAGATTTGAAGCTCCTTCACGCAACAAATAGAATTATCAAGAAGCACCAAAGAATCGATGAGAATGACGTAATTGTTTTTTTATTATTGTTCTTTTGATCCCACGTAGATTAGTGAGTACATTGCATATCATTTTATATTAAACATGACGTAATTATTGTACAGAGTCCTCGAAATCAATTAAATATTGATTATGCTAAAGGTAGGAGAATGACGTTACCAATTTTTGTAGTTTACTTATCTGTTTTTGCAGGTGAAAAGATCAAAGCTTCTTGAAATGAAGGAGCAAGCGATTGGATTTTTTTAATTACAATTATTTGAAAAGGAAATGATCGATGGAACTTGTGACACAAGTGACCTTATTCAAATGGTTGATGCAATTTGTAACATTAATGATCTCATGGAAATTATGACCCAAGTGATCTAATTCATATGGTTAATACTACTTGTGACACAAATGATATAATGGAAAAGGTTGATGTTATTGACCCAGTACAACTGGGTGATATAGATACTATGATTGATGATTCCTTAAATAGTCATGAGAAAGAATCATGCATAAACAATAAATTAATGAAAACAAATTTTGAAGATGAATCACAAGCATAAGCACAGAGTGATAGCATTAGTAGTAAATTCAAATTTGAAGAAAACATTTATGAAGAACATCAAGAAGTCAAAAATGATCTTTCCAAGATGATAGCCATACCTTTGGAACAATTACAATTCAACATAAATCAATATGGCTTAGCATATGAAAATGGAAACAACCATATTCTAGGTTACTTAACACTAGTTGAGTTTGTGAGTGCAAGAGTTCTTCATGAAAATTTGACGGCTTGAGGAGTTAATAAAGAAGTTATTCAAACAATTAATGATAAACACATGGAGGAAATTTGTAATGAATGAATGCTAGCGTTGTCATAGAGTTGGCCATTCGGAGATATAATGTTTTGATCTCCATCCCTGTCCTCATTGTGGAAGACAAATCATCTCTCAAGCAAATGTTGAAAGCAAAAGAAGGTTCATAAACAAGCACTTCGTTATGGATCGATAAGTTGCATAAGTCTTATCATTTAGTTCAAACATGAGATATGACACATTTGAATGGTGAAATTACAAAACTCAACTAGTTTGAAGTAATCTAGAATATGATTGTTGCCATTTTCATTTCCTAAGACATATTGATTTATGTTGAATTGTAATTCTTCCAAAGGTTCGACAATCATCTTGGAAATATCATTTTTTACTTCTTGATGTTCTTCATAAATGTTTTATTCAAATTCAAATTCATTGCTACTACTATCACTCTATGCTTATGCTTGTGATTCATCTTCAAACTTGTTTTCGTCAATTTATTATTTATGATTTATTCCTTCTTATGACTAGTTAAAAAATAATCAATCATGGTATCTATGTCACCCAATTGTACTAGCTCAGTAGTATCAACCTTTTGCATTATAACATTTGTGTCACAAGTTGTATCAACCACACGAATTAGGTCACTTGTTTCACAATTTGCATTGATTTGGACTCAAAGGATGGAGGGGTGTCAAATTCAATTGAAAATGCGCTTGATTACATGGCAGAGTTTAATTTCAATTTTCCACTTATAAAAACACTATTGCAATTTCACTGCTCAAAATTGATGTTGATTATGGATTGAATTGATGGATACCTTGATTTGAATATGAGATGCTCTTTTGATTTATAGCTTGAGTTGTCCTTTTCTTGTGTGTTGAGTGAAGCAGTATTGAAGTAATATTGTGCTAAAAGCAAAAAATAACCATCTATGAGAAAACACCATCAAATGGGATAACATGCATACATACTCAAGGTGTACCTAAGTTCCCCTTGTTTAAATTTAGGTGGATACAGGACAAAATCACCACAAAAATATATAATCTTACTATGGATATCCTTTTTTGAAGTCTCCAAGAGTTAACGAAGAAGTCATTCAAACAGTTAACGATAAACACATGGAGGGAATTTATAATGAATGCTAGCATTGTCATGGAGCTAGCCATTTGGGGATTTAATGTTTTGATCTCCATCCTTATCTTCATTGTGGGAAGACTAATCATCTCTCAAACACATGTCGAAAGCAAAAGAAGGTTTAAAAATAAAGACTTAACTATGGATGGATAAGTTTTTGGCAATGTAATCAACAAGTCAAGAAGTTGCATAAATCTTGTCATTTAGTTCAAACATGGGTAATGACACATTTGAATTATGAAATTACAAAAGAAAACAAACTTCAATCAATTGTTATGGATGATAATTTTGGGCATGATTATGGCCCATTATGAATCGATACTCCCTTGTACCCTTGGGGGGAGTATAAAAATGAAAAGTGAAAGGTACACTCTTGCACCTCAACTAGGGGATACATTGAAGGAACACGATCAGGTGAAAAGGTTAGTGGGAAACCAAAACCACCACATCCATTGATGAAATTTGTTAGTGGTCATCCAAACCCACTAGGAACATGGTATCAAACTCAAACATGGAAGAAGAATTTGAATTTCAAGCTTGGATCCCTTCCACATTCTTCTCACCTTGCACTTAACAAGGGCAGTGAATATCAATCAATGATGATAGTCCAACTTTAAGATTCGAAGTCCATTCATTCAAAATTTAATCGACATTTAAGAATCCCAACATGGCAACTGGTCTCCTCAACAAACTATCTACATCAAATTCAACTATTCACTGGGATGATGCTGTGACAACACTTGGTGATCCTATTTGTTCACCAAATTAGTAGAAGGCGCCAACTTCTTCTAGAAAAATAAGGAAATGTTCAAACATGGCAGTTGGTCACTTCCAAAATTTAACCTCTCTTTCAAAGTCCATTTCAGATGAACCATTTGGCATCCAAATTGGTAGTTTTTCAAGCACATCTTCGTCGAAGATCAGTTCAAAAGTTTTAGATTGAAGATGATACTAGTTTATGCACTAGTTCATGTGGATTTACTAGTAAAATGATTCAAACTTGTGATTGAGGGGGAGAATGCCAAACAATAAGTCCTTAGACAATCACAAAGTCCCGGATCAATTCTGAAATGAGTTGTTATTCTTATCACTTTATGAGTTTTCATCTTATCCATTGATGCGTTGTCAATGACATATAGATTTAGATGTGACTATGATCCTTTTACTACATAATACCATGATTGGTTTGAAGATTAATGGAAAAGAATAGCTTATTGCTTTTCTGCCACTTAGTATCTCTCGTTTGTTTGTTTTAATAGTTTAACAAAATAAACAACAACATATTTTCAATTCTCAGCATGATAATATTTTATAACCTTGTTATACAGAAGAGCGAAAACTATATAACAATTACCATTTTGACTTATACAATATGGTAAATAAAGATTCGAGTTGAAATCACAAACCAAACAAAAAAACTTTCATTTGTCGCTTGTGCTACTTTTATTAATGTCTATTTCTTCCACTACCAATAACACTATTCATCCATATGCTTGATCTTTGACCTCCCATCTTTCACACTCTTTTTCATATTTAACCCACGAACATATAAACTAGCAATTGCACCTGATGGTGCAAAAAGTACACCGTGATTAAGGGGCAAGCTGGAAGTGATGTATTTAAGATAGAACTAGGGAAGTGGAAATTGTGAACCTTTAAGAAACTAGAAAGTATCAAAGCATGTGAAATAGGTGCACTTGATATAGGTGGATAACATGTTTAACATGGATGTGATAGGGAATATGCAAATAATTAGTGTATGAAAAGATGTAGATATATTATATTTGACATTGAAAATATCTTGTATGGTATAGTTAGGAGTGTGTGTAATTTGTTTTGTAACCAGGGCAAAACCAAGGTAATGCACTAATAGTAATAAAAGAAGGAATAAAATGACATAAAATGGTCAACAACAACAATGAATAACATCAGCCATTAAAGAGCAATACAAAATGGTAATCGAATATAGTAGTGTTCAAAAAAGAATCTCCATGCACAAATGAAAGTGTTGTCTAGCATATAAAGATATGTTTTACAATTAAGAAAGTTTTGAAAAGTAGACATAATAAAGTATACATGTGAATATGTTCCAAGTAAGAGTATATGTTTGCCATTGGTTGCATGAAAGGTGGGAACCTTTGTAGTTTGAAGAAGAACATAAACTCTGCATAAAAGAAAATAAAACATATGAAAGAATAAAAAGAACCCATAAAAACAATGCAAAACAAAACATATTTTTTTGCCTTGAAAGTAGAAATATCGACTTGACATAAACTTATTTATTGTAATGAAGGTACACAAGCCAAAATAATTTGGAAATATGATTACAAACTAAAATACATTCTCTATAAAAACTAATATATTTGAAATGAGAAATAACAATGAAAAGGCTTTTGGATATTTATCTCTACAATTATGAACTAGAATATAAATTGTTTTTCTTGTTCATAAAGCATTGAGTTAAAAAGATTTAAATATGTGGTTCAATAAGAAAATATAACTATTAAGTATAAATTTTGAAATGTGCTAAATCAAATAACTATTTAGAAATCTTTAAGAATACTTATCAAACATGAAATGAGTTCATGTATATGCTCTAAAACACGGAAACAACAATAACATTATTTTAAGAAGGAGTTTAGATTGTGATGATCATTGAAACTATCATACCAATAAAGAGTACTAACCAAACAAAAGATGGATAAACTCAACTATAAATAAATTGTATTTGCTTGACTTCCAAAACATTCATTAGACTATGGATCAACTCAACTATAAATAAATTGTATTTGCGTGACCTCCAAAAACATTCATTTGACTATGCATGCATTAATTTTAGTGTTTAAATTTTTTTACATTTTTAGTGTTCATACATTGGGTGCAATGCTGTGTGTATTGATTTAAGTGTAATTGTATATTGGTTTCACTATCTATTGCATTAATTTAAATATATTATTTTCATTTCAATATCTGTGTATTAATTTTACCTTTTTATGTATCAATTTCAATAAATTGTTTATAAGTTAATCTTTCTAAATTAATTAAGTTATTTTGTATAAGATAACATAAATTCAAGTTATCATGTTGTTGTGCGTTACATGTCATAGAAGTGTAATGTGTTGATGAGAAGGAAGGATTAGGGGTGATGGAGCGATTAGGGTTGCTGCGACGGTCTTGTTGTGTGACGGTTCAGGTTTTAACTTATTATGGCAGTAAAACTGTGGATCCCTGTGCATATGATTTACACGCTGAGTTATATGAGGCCGGCATACCGATTCTTGTCGTATCTCAACGCGGGGATAAGTGGTTTATTTTATATTTCTGGAATATAACTATTTACCCGTGGTTCGCTGGCTGGTCGGCCACATAACTCGTTGGGAGCATATTCCGAGGGTTTTAGCTGTGCTACATTTTCGGGGAGTCTGTGTTGAGAGTTTTTGTTTCACGGCGACCACTCTCAATTTGCTTTTACTGGAATACCTCTTCACAGGCTGTTTTTGTCACATTTCCTTTTACGGGTCGCTGCATTGAGGGATTTGGTTCCACGGCGACCCTTCTCGTTTTATCTTACTGTTACTGGGATACCCTCCTACAGGCTGTATTTGCCTTGTAATATGGGGGATAATGTTCATCTTCCGGCGGACAACAACTTGACGGTATCGGATTACCGTATAGAGGAAGCTGGTTTATTCAAACCGGATATATATTTTAAAAATCAGCTCAAGGGGAAACAGACACTTGGTCAGGGTGTGAGGCATGGATCCCCACGTGCCTTGCCGGTATCAAAGAAGGGTCACTTGACCCTTGCAGATGCTCCTGTTGTCAATGAGGTGTCGGACCCATCTGTTGAGAGCTCCCGTGTTTTGCCGAATGCTGATCATAGGACAAAACCCCATGCACATTCTCGGTTGGCTTGATGTTTGAAGGAAAAATACAGTTGCAAAGCGAGTGAGGCGTGGCTAACGATGGGCAGGGATATTGGTCTTGAAGAACTGGTGGAATTCAATGTTACGGTTCTGGTGGGGAAGTTCTCATACTTTGCCATGAATCGTAAGGACATTGTGGGTTGGGTTAAAAAGGAATGGACACCCATTTGTGGATACACTCCTCAGGTATTTGCGCTGGCTCGTAGATGGTATGGGTTTAAATTTGAACAGGAATCACACTGCTCCACCATTCTTAGCAGACTTTGGCTATACGAAGCGGGTAGCCTGATGCTTCAAAAATGGCAGACGGATTTCGACCCTGACACAGCCTCTGTTTGTTTACGACATCTCTGGGTGTTGCTACCTAGTCTTTCCCTTGCTCTTTGGAACCGTGGGGCTTTCGAAGCCATCGACAACAGTCTCGGTCGTTTTCTACATGTGGAGGATGAACATTTGTGTGGTTTTGACCGTCGTATTGGGCGGTTGCCGGTGGAGGTGGACATCTCAAAGGGGCTCATTGATGTTCTTTATATTGAATGGCGTGGGCGCAAGTTGGCTCAGATCATTGACTATTGGGGGATTCCATTTCGCTGCTCAAATTGCAAGCAAGTCGGCCGTTTGTGGAGGCAGTGTAAGGGGGCTTCGTCTTCTGGTCGTCCAGCTGGGGTGGATCCATTTTGGTCCTCTAATGATGGCAGCGATAAGGAAATGGATGCTTCTGGTGGGCTCGATGGTTTCTCCAACCGGGTTTCACTCCCCTCGGCTCCAGATTCGGCTTTATTCCGTAAGTTGGAACAAAACGACTCGAACTTATTTCATTCCTTGAATGATTTGGATATACAGTTTATTAACGCATTAGATTTGGAAAATGGCGACAATGGAAATTATATGGGTCGCCGTCGTGTTTTACCTTTGTTGTATAGTGCCTCTGACTCTATGGGGGATTCCCGGATTCACTCTGAAAATACCTCCCCTGTTTCGGATGATGCGAATCCCACTGTGGCTTTTTCGGGGAACTTACCTTTGGACTCTTCCCCTGTGGTGCCACTTTCACCTGGAGCCTTACCTTCCCCTGCATTGACTATTTTATTATCCTCCGATACTGAGCCTCCACCTTTAGATCCTGCGCCCGGTGGTATTGGGGGGTCCGTGACTGTCGAACCTATGGGTTCTTTGATCCATACTTCTGAGTCCCATGAACCGGTTTTACACATACCCTCTTATTCTGAAATGGTCAAGAAGACGCCTATACCTGTCTTTTTCAAAAACCGTGTTGTGGATGAGCCGATCCAGGCTAATGATTCTGTGGGGGAACAATCGATCAATCGGTCATTGGTCCCAGAGCCGGTGGGGGGTAGCTCTCTGATACCATCATCTGTGGGAAATAATGTTGTTTCAAAGGGTGCTCGTATGGGGGGTTTGGCCCCGGATTTTTCACCATTAAAAACTCGCAGTGCCAGGAAAAATAAGAAGGTGACACCTGTGGGGGTGGATGTCGCCTGCAATTTACTGGTTTCCCCCATTTCTCCTGATACCAAGGCTCTTAGAGGAATTAAATCCCTTGTCAGGGGTCGTTAATGATTTATTTATCTTTCAACATCAGGGGTGTGGGGGGCCTGCCCAAACAATTGGCCCTTAAGCGTGTTCTTCATATTATCAATCCTGATTTAGTTTTTCTTCAAGAAACTATGGTTACTGGTGAGAAGGCTCGTACATTCTTTAATAAAATCAAGCCGGGTTGGATGGTGTGTGCGGTGGATGCGGTCGGTCTGTCCGGAGGTCTTTTAGCGGCCTGGAATCCGAGGGTTTTGCAACTTTCTCCTTATATTATCTCCCTGGGAATTCTTCTTTCTGGTTCCATAAGGGGTTCTGATAAAATCTTGAATATTGTAAATTGTTATGGTCCCTATGCTGACAGGGAGGCATTCTGGGACCTTGCATGCTCTAGACACTTACTGGATCTGGAAAACTTGGTTCTTGCAAGCGATATGAACTTTTCATGGGGGGCCGAGGAAATATGGGGACACTCCGCAAGAAGGGACCCCTTAGGATCTTACTTCAAGGATCTTTTCTCTAAATATCATCTGATTGATGTGGCTCCTACATGGACAAATGGTAGGAAGGACGGTAATCTGATATCCAAGCGTATCGACCGGTTCCTAATTCCAGAACCTTTATTAAACTGCTTTCATAATTACAGAACATGGATCCAGCAGATTCATATTAGTGATCATATTCCTATTATTCTACAATTTGATACTGAGATATCCTACCATTCCTATCCCTTCAAATTCAACTCTACCTGGTTAAAAGACTCGGAATATACTTCGGGGGTGAGAGATCACTGGACACAGATTGATGTCTCTACTGAACGATCTGCGATGGATTGGTTGGCGGTGAAATTAAAATCTTTGAAAGATTACACTACACTATGGGAAAGAATTAAGAAAGCTGCGATGGCTGCGGACCTTGTTCTGTTAGAAAATGAGATCAGTAAACTCATGGAAATATCATTGAAATCTGGTCTTTCCCCCATCAAAAGAGCCAACCTATCAGGTTTGGAGGAGAGAAAATTGAAAATCCTTCTTGTGCAAGAGGAAACATGGCGTTTAAAAAGCCGTGCTCTTTGGCTTAATGCTGGTGATTCAAACACCAAGTTTTTCCACCGTGTTGCAGATGCTCGCCGGATTCAGAACAATATATGGGATCTTAATGACCATGCTAGTCAACGGATTCGGGGAGATAGTGACCTAATGACCGAGGCTACTCAGCATTTCCAG
>NWUY0300008612.1:54066-79122 GCA_004151065.3 Larix sibirica | reverse complement strand
GTACTCTTTCTGATCTATTTATGCTCTTTTCATGCTCTTTTTGGAAATTTGTTGCATAACATAACAAGAATTCCCCTATCCCAACAAACCATTGATGCTCCCCAAAGTACTTTGGAGCAAGCTATAAAAATGAAGGTTATGGATAAGTATCTAGGGAATAATAGAACTTCAGTATCTGTGACAAGGCCTGATTTATAGCAAGTCTACAGTCATATTGCTATGTTAACCAAAAATATCCATGAGTTGACCCTACATAAGGTAGGCCATGAACAAGTATGGTGCACTACGTGTATGACAAAAGGACATCATGTTTCTGAATGTCCAAGGCTAAGAGGGGGGACTTCTCTCAATTCCTCACCAAGACCATGACCATTAAGATCCTCATTAGGAGTCACACGAGTTGGTATTTCTACTCTTTTCCATGGACTAGTACAGTACCATCCTTTCCTAAATATGAAAAACTCTCAATCTATAGAATATTGTGAGATCTATAAAACCTATGGGCATCCTCCTCGACATTGTCCTATTCTACAAAAGTGTTTCTCTATACCTAATACTGTGTATTGTAATTTTTTTGGTTCTTCCACCCACGACATGTATAAATGTAGTGCCTTGGACGTGTTAGAAAAAAGTTTGGATTGTCCTGCATCCTATGTGTTTGATAATACACAACCTCAAGGAAGAGAGGAGGAGGTGGTGATTATAGAGGAGGGAGAACATGTGGCCAGTGTGAATTTATTCAATGTTACAACTGTAACAAGGGAAATCAGGTTTCTAGGTATTTTCCTTTGCTTCAACAGTCATGGTGTTCTTACTATTGGGGGAATACCCACACTACTCAAGATTTCCCATAGCTGATTGCAAAATGGGAATAAATAGTTATAAACAAGACAACAAACTTGATTAACGTAGAGCCTCAAGATGGTAATAGTATGTTTGGTACTACCATTAATGATGTCACTCATGGTGAGTCCCACATAGGTGATGACAATAGTTCCTTCAAGCTTCCAAATATTCAAAAAGTAGGTCCAAAGGAACCATTGTTAGACCCCATTCAACAAAGGGAATTTTTCAAAATTACATGTGAGATATTTCAACATATGAAACCCCCTTCACCACCCACAATTGCAAAAAAATCTAGATATGGAAGTATGGGTCCTAATACATCCTTCTTGAGTTGCGGAAAGAAATCAAAAGTTGGATCCTCAAGTAATTCTAAGAAGCTTATTAGCCTTTGGCTAACCTATTTTTTGAAGAAGATGAAATCTTAACACACAATTTGTGTCGAAACACCCTTCGAACACTTGTTGGAACTAAGGAGGAGGAGGACCTAATCTCGGCCAACCTTCATGAAAGGAAAACTAATACATAAGGAGAAAGAGGAAGTGGACCAAGAGGGACTTTAGGTTAGATTCTCAAGTATATGGATATGATATCATGGATGTCATGTTGGATCTCAAGTTCGATGTTAATATTCTTCCTAAGAATTCTTGAGAGATATAGGTAGCCCTCCATTGGTGTACTCTCCTATCCAATTTTGTATGGCCAATCAATGTAGGATCTTTCCCATAGGAAGGATGAAGATTGTGTAAGTTTATCTAGCAGCAGTAAATACAATTCTTGACTTTGAAGAGATTGAGATAATGTATTTTCTCTATTGATTTTTTTTGTTTAGTTATGTCAACCCATGTGGTCACGGGGAATCTCAAATATTCCATTCTTGTTCCAACAATTGAGACTTGAAGTTCTGCAAGTGTCAAGGGTAGGAAATGTATGTATCGTTAGTCTATTCGGATTTTTTGTTGTTGTCCATCAATCTAGATCTAGTAATTTAGGTGATATTTCAAGTTGGTGAGAGTCTTTAATGATTAATTAGACATGTTTAGAGGTCACTCTGATTCAAATCATCATTAATAGTTCCTTAATTAATGACTGAATGGTGTGGTATCTCCTACACATTTCATTAAATGAACCCGTCAATTCTCACTTTGCACATGGTCGAATGGTTAAAAGTCCATAATTTCACCTAAGTTTTCACTTTGTGTAGTGCACTCTATGATCATCATGTTGGATCCCTCTAATATTTACATAAAGTGTAGTCAAAATTCCAGTGCAAGACCAAGACTAGTAATTCAAGTTGTGTATCAAATACAGTCAATATCAATGGGTAAGGATTTGGGTAGAAAATATTCAGCGTTAAAGGAATCCCCCGGAATCAAAGAATCATTGTTGGCATATCTTTATGATCCAAGGGTGTAGGTTATGGGAAACTTTGACAGGAAAGTGGAGCTCACCCGGCTGGTGGATAGTGATATTTTGAACAACCTCTTTCTAGACATGAAATAAAAGGTGTACATGAACTACATTCCATCAGAAATAGGAGTGGTGATATTAGTATGGAAACCCTCAATTGAACACCTATGCAAGTCAAATCTTATGTGGTTCTACGAGAATTGCCTATGTTTGGCACCATTGGTGAGGTCAAGTGGTGCACCAAGCTCCTTAGTAATAGGGTGCATGGACACTCTCTATGGTTGGATTGATCTTACCTCATCCATGTCAACAATATCCACATATTGATTAGCATGTCCATGGAGGGTCAGGATGTTCCATTGGCATACTAATGAAGCAGAAAGCATGTCCAAAAGAAAAATGATCCCAACCTCTACAAGAGGTATGGAACCAAGAGAAGTGAGCATGGAGCAGTTATATATTTGATCAACAACCCATAGGTCAAAATTGCATACCAATTGATATCCATCTGGGTTATTCAGAAATATACAAGGGGTGAATGCACCATGGACGCTCTCTCTATGGCATAATTCTATGTACATGGAGTTCAAGTGAACTGGTGTATATTTCTCCAGGATGAGTTTCTCCAACCCTACGCGAATGCATATGTAGATTCCACATACTTTATTTTTGGATACCTGCTGATGGCATTTTCCATGTGGAAATGGAAACCTCTTAAAGGGTGAGAGTTTAGTAGTAGATAGGAGACTCCTATCCTTATGGTATAATGAGTCAGGGAAGAGTTGCAACAATACCCAAAATGTTGTGTTCAATGATTTCACATTCGAGAAGTGTCACAATCACATGATTTTGGTCACCACCCCTATTATGAGGATTCCCCAAGCTATGTTGGATGCATATGCGGGGAAGACTTGGTTTGGGATGTATAGGGACAACATATTTTTGCAACCTCATGTTGTAGATCCTGAGATATCCAAGGTTGGTTCCCTCCCCTGTTGTTTAACTGAGAAGATGTTTGATCGGTACATTCCCAATGGTTTGGTGTGTGAAAATCTAAAACCAAAAATGGTATAGCCTACTACCTGAAATCACCACCAGGAATTCCCAGCAAAAATAGACGATGGAAAAAGAGCACGTGACGCAGAAAAGGAAATATGATGCTATGGAAGAATACCCTAATTTGGGCCCAAATCGATATGTGATTGAACCTTCAAATGCACCTAAGGTTCCTACAATTCTATCCTTCTCCAATTTCAAATTAGCCTAGATAACCAATAAGGAATTCAAATCTTATCTTGGGTTGGTAGCATAGTTTTTATAGGGAATCCCCCAATTAAAGTTGTGATGGGTTGTATTTCCTTAGAATTCACAACAGCTATGGCAATTATCACAATGACTGATGCAGAAAATTGATCCACTCCTTTAGTATACCCCTTTCTACAATAATTGAAGGAATTTTTGGCCAAGCATGACTTGAGTCTATTGGATGCAGAGACCCTCAATTCCTTCCAAGAGTTTGAGAAATATTTCTTTCTCACCCTAGTTATCACCATCGATGATAACAAGTCTGGGTCCTTAAAGGAGGTTCCTAGTGTCCTGGTCACTCATGAAATCTGACATAGACAGCCTATTTCTACCGATCAACCTGCAACCACATCTCCCAACACGATTTATGAATAGGACACAAGGGATATTATCGATATTGCTTCTCCAATTGTATAGTCCACACCGTAATATGTCCAAGTAGATAAAGGTGGTGGAGATGATGAGCCCCCACATCCTCCCAATCTTCCAACACAATTTCAATTTGAGGTAAGCACCCCTACAAAGGTGACCATGGAGGAAGTGGGGAGGAGGAAATTCCATAGATCATTTTGAGAACCCCTTCCTCCTCCCCTCAATATATTCTATCCATCATGGCACAACTACAATAGTTAGCACAAGATTTGATGCACGACAAAGCAATATTGAGAATATGCAAGGAACACACATATGTGGCTTCATATTTTACCAAGGATACACATGACCATATTTTGCAACAACATCAAGTAAGAATACCATAGGAAGAGGTAGAAGTATAGAATCCAAATAAGTTAGATCCTTCAATTTCTATTGGACATCCTATGACTTGGATGCATTCGGGTGGTGTTGCCTCTACTTCATAGGATCTATAGAGCTGGTCTACTATGAAAATCATTCACATGATGCACATATCCACCTCTGAATTTGAGTAGAGCAATTTTAGGGTGGAGCAGGAGAAGGAAGTGACACAACAATCATATCAACATATAGAGGTCTAACTAGTTGAATCACTTGCAGTCAAATATGCTATGCACTAGACTCGAAAAGTTGTGGAACAAGATGTGGAGGCTGTTTTCTAGAAAATAACAGGTATGTGACCCAAACTTTGACTATATAATTGTGTGCTTCTAGAGGATTTCTCACATTCAAGTATGTGGGAGATTGTTGAGCTACTCTACTCCTAGAAATAGTTGTGTGATAGAGCATATACCTTGTAGGTTGATTTCAACACAATACAAGGCCAGTAGATGAATGAATAATAGGATCTCTTGGCTTGGTTACCTCCTTTGGTGACAAAGATCAACGAAACTCGTACCTACCTTCATGTTGTTACATATCAAAGCAGGGCCAACTTCTCCACGTTGCATGATTGGATGGGCTTGTTGGAATAGTGACAAAGGCCTATTGATGAGTTGCAGGATATGATTGAACAAATGCATCATGAGACACAAGATATGATTGATCCTCTGGAGCGGCATCATAAGTATGAATAAATTCAAGTTTCAGATGATGCCCTCCATGAAGCTATAGTAGCTTCCAAGAAGACTATAAAAGAATTATTCCCTACAACCCAATCCTCCAATATTACACTGCAGTGGATAGAATCATTTATAGATTCAAAGTGGAAAACCTTAGAGAGAAAACAACCCTCAATCCCATATAGTGAGCAATCCCAAGCATTCATTACTTGCACTAATATTTTTATGGGTAAATGGAAGCCACGGGTTGAAAATTTTGAGTAATTTTGAATTAAACCCCTACTGGTAGTGAAATGAGTTGGCCCTTCATTTAAGGGTCAGTGGAACAATAGAGTTGATACAAGGGAGAGGAAATGATTATGGTCAGGGCTTATTGGCCCCTTCATTTTTGAAGCCCCAGTTGGCATGGAAGATGGATGGACATTCAATGTGAAGAAATGTACAATAGGACGTGGTGAAATATAAGCATGATATCAATGCATTCGAGTAAGAACAGTTGGGTTGTAACCGTCTTGACGTGGTTAGAACTAACCATTGTAATTTGTATAAAATGTCATGAAGGGAAATAGGACGGGGTTAGAGAAATAGAGATCCAATTGGTTGGTTATTTGTAAAGGGAGGGATAGAATAGTTGAGGTCTAAGTTGTGGTATATCTATCCATGGAGATTGTAAAAGTCGTGCAATGCTATGTTCTTATTGGGGAATGAATAATAAATAATGATGGTTTCTGGTGACCCTCAAAAAAACATTTTTTGGTGAATAATAAATAATGATGGTTTTTGATGAATGTTTAATGGATGAAACTATGTTATAATTTATGTTTGTTTATGCATGGATGGTTGAAAGAAAAAATGAAGAATTTAGCAAAACAAAAGACAAGAGATACATAGGGAGTTCTTCACACATGATATTATGATTCGCTTGGTAAATTACAATAGGTTGAAATATTTTATAAAGTTCACTATTTGTTATCAGATCTAACTTATTCCCATTTTAGAGGAATAGGTTGAGATAATATCTCAACTATCCTCTAACCGATTCTATTTAACAGGAAGTGGTTAAGAGATTCTCTCAACCAACATCCAAACAAAAACATGACAAATAAAAACCTAAAATATTTACATTCCAACACCCCATCTTAATACTTACATTATTGAAAATAAAATTTAAAAAAACAAACACTAACTGAAAAAAACAACACAAATAACACTGTTCAGAAGCTACTCTTTGAAAAAAATTATTGGACTAGTCAAACTCCTTCAAGTTGCTCCCTATTCCATCAAACGCTATAGTCTCCCGGTTGTATCCAGTTTTCCCAACATCATTGGACACCATTAGCACTTGCAATGTCTCATAACCCTCATAAATGGTATGATGTTGAACTTTCACATCTCGGATCTCCCCTAAAATATTGGACAACAATCCCCACATGCATGTCTCATGACCCTAGTGAGGTATCGCTTCTTTGATCCACAAGCATCCCAGGCTATTGAACAACTATCTATCTTCCACTG
Source organism: Larix sibirica (assembly GCA_004151065.3). Classification (NCBI taxonomy): domain Eukaryota; kingdom Viridiplantae; phylum Streptophyta; class Pinopsida; order Pinales; family Pinaceae; genus Larix; species Larix sibirica. The sequence continues at coordinate 72,574 of NWUY0300008612.1, read as the reverse complement.
CATCATTTCCTATCTTAAAATCCCAAGCCTTTTTAAGTGTGAAAGATTGCATTCCCACATTAATGTCATCAACATCCTTGGAATCCATAGGATCTTCAGCATTGGCTAATTTGTTGATTATTTAAGCTTCCCTTTGAGAAGATCATTGGAACGGATTCTGAATTCTGTAATTAATATTTGTATGACCAAATTTTCCATAGTAGTAGCAATCAATTTCAATCTCACCTATCATTTTCTTGAGTATAGTGCCATCTCATGTTGTGTATCACTTTCTGCATCCCTTGCATTTAGCCTCTTTTATTCAGCCAAAAGGGTTGATACCAAATCATCTAATGACTTAGTAGACAATTGACTCAAAGTAAAAACAAGATTGTTAAAACTTGAAGGCGAACTATTTAACAAAAGAGATTTTTCATCATCTTCTTCTACCTTTATACCAACCTATGACAACAATCTTATGAGCGATTTCAATTTTTTTATATGGCTGAACATAGTAGTTTCAACAGGCATTTTAAATCCAAACAATTGTAGCTTCAAAGAGAATTTTTCATTTACATCTTTTGCACCAAACTACTTGCTCAACTATTTCCAAATTTCTTTAGATGACTTTGCAAGATCAACATGATGTAGTTGTGATTCTGAAAGAGCAAGACCAATAATGGAATTGGATTTTCCATCTCTACTTTTGTACTCAATCAATTTAATGTAATTTGTAGGATCTACTTTTGTGCCTTTCACTATACCCCACAAATTTGTATTTATCAATAGCATTTGAATTTTCACCTTCCATGTGTGAAAATTGAGACCATTAAAATTTTCTATAGGAATATCCATTTTTCAGAAAATTTATCTAAGCTTCTCAAAAACCAAACTAAAAAAATACCACTTGGGAAGAAAACGTTTGCATATACTTGCACACAATAAGTCGCTAGGAAGAATTTCTCTATTGCTCTAGAAAACAATTTCCAAATATGGAAAATGTTGGGATAGAGAAGAGTGTTCCTCTTTAATTCCTAGTATCTCCTTTTGTCTGACGGCTCCCTTCCTTTCACGTGGCAGCTAGGATGGGCCACAGTAAATAGTGGCCCTGTTTCTTTAAGGCTTGCACATTCTTCATCAATTGGGATTCTTCTATTCAAATATGCAAATGTTCCAATTTATTACAAGAGGTCAAAGCCAAATTAGTTGTGGCTTGCTACTACTCACAAAGACTATTTTCTACATCATCTAGCCCAATTTTTTCTCTTAAACATTCGCTTAATGCATTTAATAATTTACATCCATGTAAATCCCATGGGATCTAGAGATCGAAGGATAAGATGTCTATGTGTTGAAGGCATGAGTAGTTTCTATATGTATGTCACACAGAACTAACAAAGATGGGAAACGTAGATGGTGGATAATGATCTTGTTGGCGGTGGCTCCTTTCGATTTTGGAGACTAAACTCTACCTATGGTAGCTGTATTTATTTTATTGATATGGCTTCCCCATGTTAAATTGGAAACAACAGCTTCCTTACATGGTGTTTTCTACACACAAAAATAAACATACCGCTCGTGTTCCATCCCCTCTTGTGAGAAATTCAAGGTTGTCCTGGATCGGATACATGAAAGAAACATTTAAGTATGTAACACAACATAAGACAAGATATACACAGGGAATTCTTCACACTTGATATTATGAATCAATTGGTAAATTACAATAAGCTAAACTCTTTTATAATGTTCAATGTTTGTTAACCTTGAAATCAAGATAATTGCAAACATAATATCTAGTCTAGCAACAGTGAGATACATGAGACTACCATTTAATCTCTTGAATAATGTAGGATATGCATTTGAACCTTTATATTCATTGCTTAGTGTTGTTCCTATTGCTACCGATGTGGTTGTTTCCTTGCAATTCATCATTCTAAATATTTTCAACACATCAAGTGCATATTTTGTTTGACATATAAAAATTCCAAAATCTAATTGATTTACCTCTATGCCAAGGATGTACTTCATCAAACCCAAATTTTTCATCTCAAATTCTTATGTTGTAGCTTAATTAAATTGATTTACTAAAAGGTTTCCTATGAAAACCATGTCATCAACATATAAGAAAACAAGAGATCAAGAGAATATCTCAACTATACTCTAACAAATTCTATTTAAAAGGAAGTGGTTGAGAGATTCTCTCAACCAACATGCAACAAAAAACATGACAAATAACGACATGTAAGCCTTACAGTACACTTGAGTAACCAAAGTTAAGGTTAAAATGAACTCTACATTTACATCTTTGTTCATTCACTATCATTTCCTTCATTTAACACTAGTCTTGGCTACACTTCGAGTTAGATTTTCTTCTCTTTCGAGAAGAACAAAAATGTTAGCCCATCTAGACTGTAGTGATCCTTTGTTGGCTCTCACATAAGGACCCTAGTTTCTAAATTTGTGCCAACATCAAACATTGGATAAATCATTTGATAACCAGTCATTGATGGATAGCGTTAATAAATACAGGACAAACCATCGATAATGATAATGGGTGTCAAGGTACACTAGTACAATCCAACAAGTATGAATACATGAGATAATGTCAAAAACTTATTAGAATCTATCAATAAAGTTACACTAATGAATTCATGTTGTCCTTAGGGAGGAAACCTGCCACTAAGGACTGCAATCCCTAAGGTTCTAAAATAGGACTCTAGATCTCAATCCTATAGAAAATGAGTTGGTGTCGGTAGGACGAGATCAATAAGAAGGAGGACGTTAGGGAATCCTCCATCAACCAACACAAGTATGAATTAGGAATATGATTTAAGTTTAAAGGTATTGGGAAAAATGTTTACAAACACACCATTGAGTACATCCCTCGCATGCACCAAATGTAATTAGTTCTTTAAAAACACCCTCTGAGTGATGATTGACAATGAAATTCATTGATAGAGGTGAGGAATTCCACCAATCATGAAAATGGAACCCAAGCTACAACATGAATTCCACTATGGGAATAGATGTCTTGTCCGAACATAGAGAGAAACCACTCACTTAGAGACCAATGATGAGGTGTCATATGTTGAGTGCAGGGTAACTCATCCATGATGAAAGTAAGCCCCTAGGTTCTATCAACTCTAGGTATATCTCCCAGATAATGATTTGAAGTCAATAAGGGAAGACCCACCGGCAATAAATTTGTGGAGACCTTTCCATACTAGCATGATTAAACACTAAATATGATTTTAATGAGAACAACTTGAAAACATGGAAGGTTGACATGCAAAGTCAGGGAATTTGAGGAATGGATTACACAAGATAAAGTACTTCCTTTGAACATGATCACGACACATTTTGTGACTTGATAGACAACTAAGACCCACATATAGAATAATGGTATAAATCCAACATTGTTGGAGGCAATGAAGGCTACTCCATAACGATTGGAAGAGTAACCAACTAGAGGAGTTACAAAATCAAAATCATGGTTCAACTTCTAAGTTCATGACTAAAACCCAATTTGTGAACGAAGACCTGATACAGGTGATTTTTTCAAGGGAAACATAACTTCTTTCCATGGAACATCCAATTTATTTCCCCACTCACAAGGATTTTTTTTTAAATATTTGATTTTTTTTATTTTTCATGTTAGTAAATATTTTAAAGTAATAAAAGAATGTCGTGATAAAATGGAAGAAATGAATTTCACAATCCATGAAACTATGTTCCAAGTGCATGGAAAAAACCTATGCAAAACAAAATGCAAAAAAGGTACTAGGTAGGAGGTGAACACTCATTGACAGTCGTTTCCAGGTATAAGGATTTCAAAATGGATATGATGTGAATACAAATGACTTAGCAACACAAATGAAGGTGAATAATAGTATGAAGGATGCAATAGTGCATTATACATTAGTGCACAAATATTTTTGTATGAAAAGAAAATGCATCTAGAAAAATATAAGCGGTAGCTCATTAGGGGAAGACTATAAACTAAGAGAGAATCATGTGGTTCAAACTCATTGCGTTGAGGAACTGCACATCTCTCAAACCTATGAGAGAAACTCAACATGGGCACCAACATACAATGAAGATACTAACTAGGACACCCATGATAGGTAGGTTTCTGCCACCATCATTTAGACAACTAAATTAAAATATGTCTAAGTGTCGCAACATAGTGGGGTGGATGCCAAGGAGAAAGTGGATAAAGGATATTAATGCATAATGCAATGGTAGAGATGTACACTTCCACGGATTTTATTAGTCAAAAATCCACAAAATAGTTCCCCTAAAGTTAAATAGGCAATTTTGCAAAATATATTTGGGTTAAAAAAATTTATAAAGTAAAAGATGATTCATTTTACAATACCAAATTACTTTTTATCCAAATAGTTACCAAATTCCCAATTTACCTCTAGATTCAAGTGAAGATTGTGGAAGATCCAACTACTCAAATTCAAATCTGTTAGCTCCATTTTCTTCATCTCACCCTCCTCTTGCATTTCATCCTCTTCATTTTTGCCAAATTTTGAGGGTTGGGGGACCTTATAAATTCCCCATATTGTGCCTCCATGGGTACCCCATTCGCAGGTCGCAAGGGAAAATCCATATCTGTGAGTGTTGTTTCCAGCACTCACAAGGGTCCTCTTAAAATGCAAAAATAAAAAATTAACTCTCAAATTTTCCTTTCGATTTGTAGGTGCATTACCATAGTGATCAATTGGATGGAGCAAGAGCACAAAGAAGTTGACCATTTTGTTGTACACAATTACAAATCTATGAGTGCACTTCATGATTGTGGACTTCTCAAGCTTCAAACATACATACAAAGCCCTGTCTGATAGAGTTACTCATTAGCCACTAAGATCCTAATCAAGAGGCTTTTGCCATTGATGATGTATTCCTCAAGATAGAGGTGGAGGACATCTATTTCATTACTGGATTGTATCATCGAGGAGATACTACATCCCTCGGATAAGAAGGAGTATGGGGAGGCCTCACAATATTTGAGTATCTATATGAATATTGTACTCATGATGCTCATAAGGTTATCTCCTTGGTTTTGGTGGAAAATATTTTCAACCTGAGCCTCAATATTATTGTGCTTACCATTACTAGGATGGTAAGGGTCTGCTTCACCTCACCAGGCCTCACAAGCCCATACGTTCTATATTATTGAGTGTTTAAGGCCTACCATATATGATAGGTGAATTATTGTGCTAGTCAACATGAGAGCACGATTGGTAGACTGTAGGTTAGGTTGGGTTAATAACTTTGGATATGGGACCATTGTAGTCTAATTATTCATGGAGCAGGTCTCCGACATGTGCCCTCATGAGAATGTTCCATCTATCGGGCGTGATGAACATGCATGTATATATGTTCTGACATGATATGTAAACTTGGAGGAGGATGACTTTTTTCATTGGTGGTCATATCAAGTAATTGTGATCAGCAATACCCTTAGTCCTATATGGATTATTGTGGTGATCTGGAGCTTCATCTTCCTCTTGGCTCGCACTATGACAACATAAGTAAAAAAAAATATTTTTTGAATATTTTATCATTTATGATTTTTTTTTGTTTTCAAACATATATAATTTTTTATGTGTGTGAAGCTAATGTTAAAACAATTGCACATGTAGGTCTAGTACAACCTATAAGATACCCAAGGCACTAGAGGAGAGCGAGCATTGACTAGTGAGGATATGGAGATGAGCATAATAGAGACTTTTGTAGTGATGAGAGGAACGGGGAGGGGATGAGCCATAGGTTACCCATGGCCTAGATAGAGGATCTATCAGAGTTCCTTCAGAGGCAATTTTTAGGAGTACCATGACCTTGGGTCCAACCCTTTCAGCAACTAACTTCCGCTATAGTTTGTTATCATGATATATATGGTGGGGTAAATACTTGAAACATAGATTTTGATGTATCACTGTGTTTTTGTAATTATGGAGATATATCACATCATTAGGGGTTTGAGAGCTCAATTTTGGGCATGATGTATATTTTAATTACACACACGCGCGCACGCATGCTTGCATGCACACACGTGCGCACGCACACAACACATGCCGACACACACACACACACACACACACACACATGGTTTTCCCAACTTTAGTTATTTGCAAACATTAATGAGCTTGATTTCATGTTTATGGAACATGCATGCTTATTTTACTTTAATGGAACAAATTCCAATCTAACACATAATTTTCAAATGTACCAATTAATTCATTTAACCTTCATGGAATATGAATGTATGTAATAAATTCAAATTTTCATTTAAGAATCCTCACCCATATATACATTCATATAAGTGTAAGATCATGGACATGATAAACGCTATTTAATTACAACACTTCCAACTATGATTCCAAGTGAACTACAAAATGTCGAATGCCAAGTGAAATTGCATTCAACGGTAACTCAATAACTACACTATATTCATCAACATTGTTGATCGCTCGATCAATACAAACCCTGAGCTCGCAACTTGACCTATGGGAGAATGAATCACCCAAGTTATGGAAAAATATTCTAAGCAAGAGTTCTGGTGCCATCCACAAATCCCACATATATAGGTGAATCATATGACATTTTACAATCAAGTGCAAAACATGATAAGCAAACCAAAAAAACAAGGAATATAAAAAAATAAAAATAAAGCAGCTAAAACTACTTACAAACAACATGTACATTGGTTGGCCTTGTCATGATTGACTAGGCATAAAACCTCTTCAAATAGAGATCATATATGGGCTCGGATTGGAAATTTCACTCACAATAATCTAATTCACGGGATCTTTTACCAAGGGCATGCCTTGTGATATAAGGACCATACCACATAGGATTGAATTTGTGTGACACCACATTGTCCTTATCTTGGTCATGGACTAAGACTACATATCCTTTAAATAAAACTTTGGGATGGATAGACTTATCATATTGAACTTTGGAATGATTCTTATGTGCCCCATTTTCTGTTGTTACATCTCTACAATGCTTGTCGAGCTATTCTAGGTAAACATCATGTTATTCTTCAGAAATTGTGCTTGGTAGGGGTTCTACGACTAACTTTAAAGAGGGGAATTCACATTTAATAGGAAATAACTCTTCCACTCCATGAACCAATTAGAATAGAGTGAAACCCATGGTTTTCTTAACCAGGTTTCATTAGGAACATAGAGACAGAAAGAAAATTAAGTGCCAATTATTTTTACTTTTATTAACAGTCCTCTAGAGAATGGTTTCCAATGTTTTGTTAATGACTTTTACTTGTTCATTTGCATGAGAATATTAAGGTTATGAGTTTTCTTGATGAAAACCTGACTTTTCTACTAATCATGTCATCATATTACTTTGAAAATGAATGCCATGGTCACTGATAATCCCTCTGGGCACTCTGAACCTAGTGATGACCTGATTGAATATGAAAATTGTTTTTGTCTCAATGTCATTGGAAACTGGTAGGAAAAACTTTGACCGACTTAGTAAAGTAGTCTATTACCACAATGATACACTTATGAACTTTCGTCAATCCTGAGCTACATGTCATGAATTCCACACCTCACTTGATAAAGGGGAAAATGATGATAATAGGGTACTATGAAGTAGGATGTTCACGTATTTTCTTCATGAAAATCTAGCACAAGTGACACTTCTTAACTACTTCGACACACTCTTTGAAGATATACGGTAAAAACTATTCATCATGAAAAATATTTTGGGCAATAGATAGCCTAAATAAGTGATCACCATAGGATCCACTATGTAAATTGTTAAGATCTTTCTCAGCTTCTTTGTGACTTAAACATCAACACAAAATGAGACGAACTCCATGATGATACAAGGTGCCAACAATAATGAGGCATCCCTTTGCATGATGAGTGTTGATGATCGTCATGAAAGAAATGAGAGGATAACCTTTGGGGTAAGAGATACGCAAGAATCTCTCCAATATACCAAGGGTCATTAGAGGTAGTGAGGAACAAACATTCATTAGGAAAAGACTCAACTTTATAATGCTCATCATCATGTCAGGGAAACTCTAAAATTAGCTCAATGAATGCAAGGGACTTTTTTTACTTTGGTGATGCAAACTCCAAATCAAATTTATGCAATATAACTATCTATTTGGAGTATTTGGCCCCGATTATTTGATGGGTCAAGCTATGCGACAAGGGTTTCATGTTTGCAATGATAATAGTGGATCGAAGGAGAATGTAGTGTTAGATCCTATGAATAGCATAGACTGTTGCAAAATCCAACTTCTCCTCATGCAAATATCGTACCTCTAATTCAGATAAGCCCCTACTAAAATAGTAAATCACATGTTCCTGACATTGATCGCCTTCCTAAACCAAAACCATACCAATGGTAGATCTAGAAGTTGTGAGATATAGGAGAAAATCCTTCTTGTAGTCTGGTGAACTCAACAATGGGATTGATATCATAGCATTTTTCAATTCCTTGAATGACCATTGAGAGGCCTCAGCTAGATAAAAGGAACTCTTTTTTTCCATAAATATTTTTTTAATATCAATGTATTTAGCGATAAATATTCATAATAAATTCACCTTTCCTTGAAATATATAGACTTGTCTAATGTTTTTTAGGGGAGGCAACTTAACTATTGTCTCAAATTTAAAAGGATTGACCATGATTCGGTACTTGGATACAATGAATCCAACCAATCTCTAAGTAACGACACAAAAGATACACTTATTGGGATTTAGTCAATCTTATAGAAATGAAAATGGTTGAAAAATTGACTCGAAGGTGAGTTGGATGATCAAATTTTATTTTGGATCAACGACTAGGTCATCTAGGTAAGCTTCGATGATATGTTTGATATCATGTAAGTTGTAATATATAGCCCATTGGAACACAACTCTATCACTTTTAAGTCCAAACAACATTTTCTGATAGGAAAAAGTGTCCCAAGGACATATAAACATCATCTTATGTTGATCTTCCACGTGAATCTAGATCTAATTATAGCCAAAAAATTGATCAATGACAGAGAATGTTTCACTTCCAACTCATACATCGATAATTTGATCAATGAGGGTAGGGTAATTGTCCTTAGGACAAGCCTTGTTCAAATCCCAAAAATCAGTACATACATGAATGGTTTCGTGTTTCTTATCAACGGAAATAAGATTGGAAACCCATTTAGTTAGCATGAATAGGTAGATAAAGCCAGCTTTCACCAACTTCTCCACCTCTACCTTGATAGCAACAACCTTTCAAAGATTGTCCAGTCTTAACTTTTTCCTAACATGTTCTGCATTTTCATAATCGTTGATCTCATGCTCAACTATCTAAGGGTCGATTCCTGGCATCTCTTCATAACTCCAAGCAAAAACATCGTGAAACTCTTTGAATAAGGCAGTATAAAATTCTATCTCGGTGGGTGTGCAGGTTTTGCCTAAATGAATTTGTTCCACAACACCAGGTTTCACGAAGATGTCAATTGGAATGGTTTCCATAATGTTCGCTAAGTTTCCTTCAGAAAACACATCGTGTGTAGAAATGAGAATCTTAGTGTGGACAACGTCCGGTGAAACAATGGATTTTGAATCAATTTCTACCGCCTGGATTGTAGGGAAAGAAGATCGATGATGGTGATCTTCCCAGGGTGGTTCATCGATGCTCATGATTTCCATGATAGACTCGTCGGAAGCAAAAGTATGTGCAAGGGAGTCACTATAGGGCAAAGATGAATGGGTTTGAGGCAGAGGATGTGCCATTGTATGGTGGGTAACTGGGTCAATCCAATCAAAAGCTTATTGAATCGCATGGTAACTTGCTAGGTCCTAGTTGAGAGGCATGCAAGTGTCGAAGGTTTCAAGCTCAGAGGGACTCGGTACTACCCATGAATCGTTGGGTTCATCGGATTGGAGAATACTTGACGAAATCATGTTGATTAGGAAGACTGGGGGTGGAAGTTACGGAAATACGCCAATAATGGACAAATATTTCAAAAGACCAACGCCAATGTCCTCAAAATGATGTTGGGATTGCACCAGCAGCGGGACATTGTTTGTGGATATCTGGAGTACAAAAGTCTAATTGATCTATAGTGACAATCTTTCCTTGGTGAGGAAATTTCACTAAACGAAAGACAAAGGATGCTACGACAGTCATGGTGTAAAACCAATTACGACCAAGTAAGAGATTATAATCTAATAGAGCATCTACAATCTCTACATGAATAGATACAGTCTTTCCCCTTGGTTCTACAACGAGTTCAGGGAGGAGTCCATATGGCCGAAAACCGCATTCATCAAATTCTTTCAAAGTGGTAAGAGACTGGGTCACCCCTGGAGAGCCTATAGCTCGCGAGCAGGTCAAATACATAATGGAAGTGGAAGTGCCTTCGTCTAGGACGGTGCGATGGATGTTGTTTCCACGAATCCTAGTATGAATATGGAAGGCCAATTGATGAGAAAGCCTAGGTTTAAAATATTCCAAGTTAAACATAATCATATTGGAAGAATCTGGGTCAAAGGCTACAAGTGCTGATAATAAGGTTCTACGCTGAGTAGGGCAGTGTTGTAGAACTTCGAGAGTAGACATGGAACAAGGTGCTTGAGCTAAGTCCTCGAAAATGTTGTAATTTTAGGTTGCTCGCGCGCTTGGATTAAATGTCTCCTTTCGAATGGTGGCCTTGGGTGGGTGGAACACAGTATCAGTGACAAGTCTCTCAATATGAAGATGACCATTGGAAGGAGGCGTAGAAGGAGGATCTTCCACGAGAGATTTTCCTTTTGAAGTCTCGTTCTTGTTTGAACTTGGAACAGAATCATATGTCTTTGAACGAGTGGTTATATGGACAGTCACGTTACACATCATAAGAATATCGCGATTTGAAGATGTCTCTGGTTGAGAATTATCGNNTTCCAACTCATACATCGATAATTTGATCAATGAGAGTAGGATAATTGTCCTTAGGACAAGCCTTCTTCAAATTCCAAAAATGAGTACATACATGAATGGTTCCTTGTTTCTTATCAACGGAAATAGGATTGGAAACCCATTTAGTTAGCATGAATAGGTAGATAAAGCTAGATTTCCCCAACTTCTCCACCTCTGCCTTGATAGCAACAACCTTTCAAAGATTGGCCAGTCTTAACTTTTTCCTAACATGTTTTGTATTTTCATCATCTTTGATCTCATGCTCAACTATCTAAGGGTCAATTCCTGGCATTTCTTCATAACTCCAAGCGACTACGACATGAAACTCTTTGAAAAGATAAGTATATATTTTAAATTCTTCAAGAGAATAGTCTTCTCCAATCATAATGTTTTCTACAATTTCGAGGGTCTTAAGATATTGATAGGCATGGTATTCAAAATATTGGCCATTTTCCCTTCTGTATATACCTCACTAGACGAAATCAAATCATGGTACCAATCAAAATATCCAAAGATGGTCAAAAAAAATTCACAACTTCTAGCTTATTCAATGCGGGAAGGAAATATGTTTGATGATGCACCCCCTCCCATGGCCTCTTAGAGCTAGTCATAGCTTCAATAATGGCCTCTTCCAAAGGAAAGACGATGTTCAAGGAGTCTTTGGAAGCTAGATATTTGAAGGACTAGATGGGTGAGGTAAATTGATCAAGTTATTCCTATGGAGGAGTGATTTGGACAAAGTCTATAGTAGCTACTTGAATAGATTAATAAGCAATTTCAGCTACAAACAAGGACATAGTTCCTTTGAAATATCCCTCTTCATCTAAAAAAGCAAACAAATTAGATAAGATCCAAGGATCGTTGTTCAAATAGGTTGTTTTAAAGGAATTCAAACATTGTTTGTCATAAATCCTACCTGACAAGGACTTGCTAGGATCTATTACAACTAATGAAATCACATATATTATACAAGATTCAATAAAATCTATGGGTGAAGGAAGGTCAAAATTTCCCATCAATGTGGAATACAATCCAACACCAATATTTTGTGTACCATCGTGGAATTATCCATCATTGGACCATTTGATCTGAAAGTGGTTGTTGAATCATATCAACAATATGACAACTGGTCGATGGTGATGATTTCTCCTTAGTAAGGGAAGTGAATCAATTGAAAGAGTGATGACACCACTACAGTCATGTCATATGTCCAACTACGTCCTAGTATAAGGTTGTAATCTAGCGTGGCATTAACAACCTTGAATTCTACTAAGACCCTCTTACCCCCAAATTTAAAAGGGATAGAGGGTATAATTCCATTAGTTCTAAAGGATCAACCATCAAATGTGGTTAACATGGTAGGATACAGAAAAATATTTGGAAACCTAAAGGTATCCAACATGAGAGAGACATAACACATGTTGGCACTCCCTCATCAACAATGCTACAAAATATGTTAGCACCATGAGACGAGACATGAAACTGAAATGTAGAATGATGAGGGTGGCGTGTCTTATTATTATCCATGTCGAAAGTGATCAAGTGTGTATAAAACTAATCAAACTCGCCTATAGATAACAAAAAATCCTTACACTGTGGAAGGCAACTCTGTAGAAACTCTACAGTAGACATGGCACATGGTGTGTGTACTAAATCCTAAACTATATTGTAGTTATGGATACTCCTAGCATCACAATTATGTGCAAATATTTGTAATAATCCCTTGGGGGGTCAAGGCATTACATCTACAATCAATTTCCCTATTTGGAGAGAAGGTGGTGGTTGTAATGTAGAAACCTTTTTTTCATTAGAACTAGACTTGGAAGTATCATAGTTATGTACCTTGGTCTAATGATTTATCTCACATTCACACATGTAAATGTTAGCATTTGTTGTATTTCCCCCTTGTGGAGGGGCACATTGATTTCCCCCTTACAAGACTAGAGGATTATTGGGGACCATAGCAATGAGTTGTTGAGCTGAGGAAGGAAAGGATTTGTTAGCACAATGGGTTGTTGGTGAGATCTCGATGCACCAAAAATCATAGTGCTTCCTCCATATTGGAGCATTCATGAGTAAGGTGGTATTCCTATCATAAATTGTAAGGAAACTTTTCCTTCTTCTTGTCCTTTTTTTCCACACTAGATTTTTTATTATTATTATTGTTATTACCAAACCCTTGCTTCTTATTTTTACCTTTTTTTGCCTCCAATTCATTGGATCATTTCTTGTCAAAGGGATATATTGAAAGGACATTGGAGGGATGCGAAGGGCCAGTGGTACTCACATTATTCTGAGCAGTGACCATTGTGTTAGTATACATATACATTGGTCTCATTTGACTAGATAATTAGATCACTATGGTATCCTCAACAAAAAAAATCACAACATCATTATGTGGTCCAATTTTTGGCTTCATCTCAACTCGATATCATAACAACCCTAGATTGAGAATAAAATAAATCCAATTGTTGGGCTCTAATGATGGCCTATTTTTCAATCGTAACCCTGGACATGGACACATCCTTTGCTATGTAAGGTAAAAGTGACTTACAAAACCAATATACTACAAAACCATAAGGTATTTGGGCATTCATCATGCACTACTTCCTTCTCCATTCATGGCTTTGATCCGAGATGTGGGTGGTGATGTCTTGTCTTAAATATGTTGACAATTTTGTCCCTATTTTGTACTAGACTGCTTATTGAAAATGTGTGAGAAATTTCATAGCTAACAAAGAAAAGTCACTATAAGAAGAGATTTTATGTTGCCCCATATAGGATTGTACATTTAATTACCCCCCATTGAAGTTTTCTCTTGATGTATTTGCACATACTAGAGTGTAAGGTGTGTGCATCGAAAACCTAATTTTGTAGAAAAGTGTCGCTCATTAAGTTCTATGTTCCCTAAAAATTGACACTTTTGGCCTATGAAACTATCTGATGAAAAGTAACCAATCCCTATAGAGGGTGTGGATGTTGGGATGTGTCCACTTCTGAAGGAAAATGGGATAGTAAATCTACCCATCAACACATTCAGGTTTGGGAAAATAGGAGGGGCCATAACATTGAAGGTCAACATACCAAATGAGAAGGGGGCACTATTATGAGGAGCAACAAACAAGGATTTGATCCCAATACTGAGAGAACCCACATGGTTCGTCCCTATAGCTGTCCCATAAATACGAGGATTGGTGCCCCTTAATGAAATGTCAGACACAAGGGTTATTTCCCAGAAGAGGGATGCTAGTCAAGGGAGCATAAGTACTCCCTACAACTAGCATACTAGGAACAATACTCATATTTTACCATTGATTTAAAGGATTCATACACAAGACAAAATATCTATGTGATAATTCTCATACATGCATAAGAAGAGGACCCTGAGGATAGTTAGAGCAGGACTAAAAGTATTTGAATATGGTCTAGGAATATCCCGATCTCAAGAGGTCCAAAATTGTCACTAGGGTGAGGAGTAAAATCCCTTCTAGGTTGATGATCCACTTGATTTTTCTAACTTTTATGGCCTTGACCTTGTTCTATTCAAACATCTCTTTCAATATTATTCACAATTTATGGGTTATCAACTGCTGAGACATTAGTAAGTGTGTTGGGATTGAGTCTTTGTCTTATTAGAGACGTCTCTATGCTTTCTAGGGAAAAACATCTGGTCCTTCAAGAATGATCGAGAAGTTGGTCATCCTACTTTAACTTATCATCTTGCACAAGTGTAACATATGTAGGCTACAAACAAGCACTCAACTACAAAAATTCCTAAGAGGATTTAGAAGTCAACAAACTCTCCCAAAGAATAGTTTTGAAGTGGTGAGGCTGAAAATACCAATTTAATGAAGAGAAAATCAAGAATACTTTCCATAACTTGACCTAATATTGATAGACCAAGTCCAACAGATGAAGGAATGGGAGTTAGTTACAATAACCCTCCTACAACAATCACCCAATGTGAAATTACCCTTGAAAAAATGGGCACCCTCCAAGGGAGTTGAGGTAGATATTATGCATCTATCTCTGGTACCACAAGAACTTCTTACTTATAGTCACCCAAGAAGAAGAGTCTAAATAAAATCCACTAAGGATACCCCTTCATAGAGAAACAATTGAATGTAATAGTCATAAGTCAAGTTTTTTCATATGGATAGGGAACTTAGAATTAAGTCTTGGACCTGAAACCTTAGATAGAAACGATGTCACCCCGAGGACTTTCCATTTCACCTAATATCCATGTACATGTATATCCGACTAAGAAAGCAGGAGGGTATAATCTTAACACTTGTGAAGCTTGACCTAGTGCTTGACACGCATGTGAGGCATGATTTCCTAACAAATTCCTTCTGTTACTAATGGATTTTGTCTTCATAAGGTTTCTAGTTGTAGTTCAACAACCTTAGGCAATTTCTTCTCCAATCCTACATCGAGGCCCTAATCCTATGTTATATAAATAAATATTATAGTTCCTTTTAGTTATAATTCCTTTTAAAATATGTTGATTACTCAAAGCAAGGAGGTGGATGTGAGAATTGATGATGTTTTTTACTCAAATAAGAACATTGAACTGATAAAGATATTTACAATTCAATGATGCAAATTGTACTAAAACTTTCACTGAAAAATATGTGCTCTGACCAATTTGTAAATAATGTGAGAACAAAGAGACCAATGTCTTAGATGCATATGTGATGCAACTATATTTTTTTCCAATTAATGATGCAGAACCGAAACATTAATGATAAGAATGAAATTTTCAAGAAAATGCAACAATTCACCTATACAATGCAAGGAAGTAACTTACTTTTCTTTTCAATTCGATGCGAATGCAAGTAAAAAATAACAAATTGAATGCTAACTTAACTAAACATGTAGCCAAAGACCTTACTCGTCCTCATGGAAAGCAAGAAAAAACACATTAAAAACTCCTCAAGTAGCAAGTTTTCAACTAAGGAAGACCGATGCAGGTCCCCAAAGGGAAACCCACGTGTACCCATGAATTTTTCAAAGGAAAGTGGTGAGGCCCTGCAACTGTTAGGATAGAAACCTGCGGGTACCTGCAATTGTTGAATAAGAAACGCACATGGGCAGCATACAAGATAAGGGAAAATGCCTCAAGAATTGTTTGTTTTCTTCGTTTTGGGGATCTAGATAATAGAGATGGAAGAAACAAACAATTTACTAATTACCATGATTCTTAAAGATGGAATAACTAGGAAAAACCCCTATAAGGAGTAACTCTAAGAGTCCCTCCCTATTATGGTCACCAATTTTGTTTCAGGTTTTGTTTTCCTAAATGGATAGGGTGAGACCATCAAAATATTGAAAGTGTATATAGAAGCACGACTTTCCCTTTTAGATAGTTAATTTAGAATCAAACAAAAGAAACAATTGAAAATTACATTTGGCTAGATGGCTAACCTGCTTGTCAAAATCCATTGATCCAAGCTTTAATCCTTGCTCTAAGTCAATTCCATGTGAAACTTGAACACGTGGAAACAAGAGTTCCTTCTTAAAGTCGTTTAAATCTCAATTGACATAATTATAATAACGTGAAATTCTCAACTAACTAAATAACTTACTTTCAAGCAAAATTATTTCCTCCACAAGATACACTAATCAATGCATACAATATTTGACACAAGTGTTTGGCAAGGGAGGAGGGGGGAGAAGAGAGATCTTATGTGTATTATAAAATATAACAACAAAAATAATTGTATACTTGAATATTTGTTGTAGTACATCCTTCACCAAGTCTTGGGGTACTCATTCCTAGGCCAGTGACAAACCACAAATTCATCGTTCCTTCTCCATCACAAAGGGAAAGGGAAATTTTAGGAATTAAAGTTCTAACTCAAGATTGAAGAGATAAATGATAAAAAAAACAAGGGGATTCTAATTATAATGGGAATGGGGTTTCTATTCAAAATTCATAATCAATTATTGGTCGATTCCTCCAACGTGAGGGTACAATAATGATGCAATGCCCCTTCCCAACCTTAATCTCTCACTTTATACTTGGATAAAGTGTTTTAAGTTGTTGGTACGGGACATAAATGTGTCTAGGTGTACTGACCATAAAAAAAAATAGCTCAAGAGGACACAATTAATGTGCCTTTAATTATATTTTGCAATTTTGGGAACACCCCTGCATGTTGCTTTAAGGAAACACGCAGTGCCCTGATAGTTGCTATGGGGAAACTCAAAGGGGTTATTAAGCAAAATTTGATTTTTTAGAAGAATCTTTAGTGATTTTAATGGTTCAAATGGATAATATCATGTTTTAGGTAGTGATGGTCATGATAATTCTATAACACTCTGACTATCTTACATCATTTCCATTTTTCAACATATTAGTAATTTCCTTGACAATTTCCACAAAGTTTTAAATGAATATTATTAGAAATTTGATATTGACGAGAAATGATTGCACTTCTTGTTTATGTCCTAGGAAATCAATAATATTGATGGATGTCACCCTTTTGGGATCGATTTTTAATCCTTCTTTAGAAACAATGTGCTCTAAAAGATTCCCTTCTTTCATAGCAAAAATGACTTCTTGGGATTTAGGGATAGACCAAAACTTCTGCATTTTGAAAATAATCGCTTCAAGTGTTTGAGGTGATCTTCATCTGAATTGGAATATACAATCATATCATCCAATTAAATGACTATGAATTTCTCCTTTTCATGAGCAAATTCAATATCTATGGCTCTCTAAAAAGTTGTGGCAACACTTGTAAGTGCAAAGGGAATTTTGTCATACATGAGTGTACCCTAATGTGTAGTGAAAGTTATTTTATGACAATCTTCTTTATGAACAATAGCTTAAAATCCATCCATACTAGGTAAGATGTGAGCACCAACCATGCTCTGTAACAAGTGATCCATTTTTGGTAAAGGATAAGTATCCTTGAGAGAAGCTTGATTAAGATTCCTAAAATCTACACAAAAATGAATTTCTCCATCGTTATTTTTTACGTGAACCAAGTTATTCACCCAATTTCAATATCTTAGAGGGATTATGATATGAGCATTTAACATTTTTTTCAATTCTCAATTATAGGAAAAAAGTAATGGATTCACTTACCTAAGATTCTACCCAAAAGGTTTTACTCCTTCTTTCAAAGGATTTTATGATCTATTGTGTTAGTATCATAAGTCTTCAAGTCATCATAAATCCATACAAAGACATCAATAAATTCCTTGAAAATATTGATATACCTTTGATGTTGATCAACTACTAATTATTTGTATAATTTAACCATCTTTTGTTATTGTGAAGTACCAAGATTATGTTCTTTCTTCAACGTATTTTGATTGTAGCTACAAAGAGGATAAATTGCTACATCATTCTAGTCAAAAAGCTTCTCCAATGGTATAAGTCCTCTAGTAATATAATTATTCTTAAGTTGAACGATTTTATGATTCCCAATGGACTCTATCAACTTTATTATTTTTATGATGACCCTTATGCCTTGTATCTTCATCATTTAAGTCCTCATCAAAATCAATATTAGTACTTGAAATTCATTAACCATTTCAAGAAACCTCTTAATTTGTTGATTATCCTAAAAAAAATTGT
>NWUY0300008609.1:83566-99851 GCA_004151065.3 Larix sibirica | reverse complement strand
CTCATCCCAAAGAGTGTAAGGGTTTCAAAGAAACACGAGTTTCAAAGAAACATGAGACACTTTAATCAATATTTGGGACACTTAGTCAATATTTGAGACCATCTCGTTCGTGTTGGTGGAAGTTCATGTGCATTGTTGAATACATCCGCGGGAGGTTTGTTGTTGATGGGGTGTTTTGGGAGTTATAAGGAGTCTTGTATCTTTTTGCTTAATACAATTGAAGTTTTCGTATTGTATCCTAAACCTAATTGAAGTTTTCATATTGTATCCTAAACCTGCCTGGAATTGAATAGGGGTATTAGGAATTGTGTACAGTGTTGTTGTGATTAGTTGTTTTTTGGCTTTTTTTTTTAATCACACTTAAGTATTCTCATTTTTTCAAAAGCCACAATTAAAAGTACACAAGCTTAAGCAACTCGAAATTGTACATATCATTAATAGAATTGCTCACATTGAAGATATGTTTCATTTGCTCCATACATTAATCGACACAACTCCAAAACCCACAGTTTCACTGAACAAAGGAGCAATTATGTCAGTACTTGTATTCAAGTCACACACAGAGAGATGGACATGCTAAAAGTTCAAAATAACTTGTTAACAGATGAATTAAGTCTTGTTCAAAAGCCTGATTTCATTCTCTTTCAGAATAATCCATTGTTTGATAGTAAATTAGATGAAAATGATGAAAATATTTTCACTAAGGAATCAAACAATAAACATGTACCTGTTGATTGTGAGCACCAATTCAATATAGTTTTGACTAATGACACTGACACCAAAGCGGATAAAGTGGATGAATTGAAGGATCAACATAAGCATCAACATAATTTTGTTCGACCTTGGGGACAAGTGGAGTTTAAACGAAATAAATATGGCATAAGATATGAAAATGATGATGATGGTCTTTTTTATATTCCTAATTATAGAAAACCACTCAAGTTTGTGAGTGGTGGATTTCTGTTTGATGCCGATGATATGGAACATGTACATGATGCTATGGAAAAGTACAGGATGATATGGATTAGGAACATGTAGAGGATGATGATACAGGTATAGAGGATGATCATGATGATTTGTTTAACGACAAGCCTGAACAGTGCCAACACTATCATCGATTTGGCCATGATGAGTCAAGTTTTTTTTATCTTCACCCATGCAGTTTTTGTGGGAAGACAAATCACTTCTCAAATAGGTGTCAGCAGAAGAAGAAGAAACAATGAAAACAAGTACATTTCAGATGGATGAATACTTGGTTGGTTATTGGAATCCAAGTTGTTAGAACAATCTTATAGTCGGATCCATACACATGTAAAAACATGTTTTATTGGAGATATTACTACCGTAGATGGACATGAGTGTTTTGATTTAGGATTTGATAATATAGGGCATGACCCAGGCCCACACTTTTTTCTATAGTCTTTTGAGTTGAATATCGAGTCTTCAGATTCTGCTCAAAGACAATTTGATTATCCCTTTCCACTTTCAGGGGGGGTATATCAGATGATTTAGACTCCTCACCTTTCAGTTGACACTGGGAACATTGATGCGGTTGTTGACTTCAAGTTTCAAAGTTCACTTTTGAGAATTGTTTACAGGTTATCATGATTGAGGATGGATTATGGTTTCAAGATGATATGGATATAGGTTTTGGATACAAGTTTTTAGGATGATATGGATACAGGTTTTGTATACATGTTTTTTGGATGATATGGATATAGGTTTTAGATGCCTTTTTGTCACTTTTTTCTGTCAGCTATTTTTTAGCAGTTTTTTTATGTATCGTTTTTTAGATTTTTTTGTGAACTTATTTGTTCACTTAGAGGGGTGATCCTTAGATCTTGCATCTTTGCTTGGTACATTTATATTTGCTAGCCATTTTTAGGTTATGAGATGTGTTGGACTTTGAATCCAACTCAATTCTCTTCAGGGGTTTCTACTCTCATCGGTTTTTGGTTTCACTTCAATGAACATCTACAAGTTATCATTTGGTTTTGACATCCATTTGATGCATTTTCAGGTGAATCTCCATCGACATCCATGAGGTTTCAAACCATGGGTTATAGGTTGAAGACATGGATGTATGATATCAGCTCTTGCACTAGATTTTGTTGCTAGATGGTACTTTTGTACAAACTTATGATTAAGGGGGGATTGTTAGAAACCTAGCTCTAATCATAAATTCCTAATTAGATTAACAACCTCACCATTACTTGATTGTTGAAGGTAGTTACTTATAAACATTGTATTTACGTTATGTTCTTGTGAATAATAAAGTTGCTTGAGATTTTTCCCTCTTTTTGCCATATTCTTTCTGGGTATTTTTGGTCTTCTTGTTCATTTAATGTTTGTCAATTTGGACATAAAATATAAACTAGAATTCATTAGAGAAATGTTGAAGATAAATAGTAAACAAAACGTGAGTTGTGAATTCCCTTATCAGTCTTTGTAATGCCTATTAAGGATTTGTAAGTTTAACAGTAAGATTGGAAATGCTCTATTGTTTGAGGAACTAAGAAACATTATTTTGTAAGAACAAATAAGAATGAACTACCATGTAACTAGTAATAAAAATCTAGAACAACTTGATAGTTCTCACCTTTGCCAATTTCGACATTTTAACTTTTCACATTTGAAATGGTTTATTGAGACAAGATTCCCCATAATAGAAACTTGATAAACAACTCATGCTCATAGATGCAATATATATATAGATGGATCAATCATACACAAAGAAATTAGTATTTTATTGAAAATCCAAAATGAAAAGGACTCATGGAAAATCTAAGGAAAATCTTACCAACACCCAAAATTTTCATCACATACTCGTGTTGGACTAGAGGAGGATGTCCTTAAAGAGAACCTGTCATCATCAAATTTCAAGCAACGTTCTTAGTCAAATAAAAATATAAATGTGGTCCGGATAAACATATCTCTAATTAAGGATTAAGATAAAATATGCCCAACTGATCAAGTAAAATGAGGATGGATAAGTTTAAATGGATAGAATGAATGCTAGGTTTTGCCATAGTTTTAAGGATGCCTCTAGGTATTTGGTTTCAAACTATCTTAGCCAAAATAGATGCACGAAAACTAAGAGAGTTTACATTCACTAATATACAAAAGGAATTCCTATCACATTGAGCTCTTTAATATTTTACCAAGAAACTTAAAAGTTCAGAATTCTTAATTGACATTGTAGTCTTGTTTAGACCGTTTCTCATTATAACTCTTTCTTTGCCACATTTCAATCAAGGACTTGACTTTTGACTTTTTGTTTAAATCCTTGAAATTTGAAGGCCAAATTCTAAAACTTATGAATTATGGGTGTAAAGGATACACATAGCATTTGTCCCTATAGATACATATAGTCACATGGGATATTGAAATATGACATGATTTAAATGGTTGAAGTAGAGTCCTTAAGAAAAAATAAATGAAAATATGCATATTCATTTTGAGTTTAGCATGTGATAAACGCAGATTTGCAGTGCATAGATAAATGGTGCTTTTTATTCCATCATTATTTTATGAAAGAATAAACATGTAATTTGCTAATTAATTATAGCATATTGGATCTAAAATAATACAAGTCAAATTTTAAGAGTAAACTAATTACTCAAAATCCTTGGCAAAATCTAAAAAAACAAAACTCCATATTATATTCAAATTATTAATAAAAATAATTATAGATAATTTTATTCAATGACAAATACACCATTTAGCTTGCAAACTGCAATCATGTAAACACATATTATATTCAAATTATTAATAAAAATAATTATAGATAATTTCATTCAATGACAAATACACCATTTAGATTGCAAACTGCAATCACATAAATGATATTACAAATGCTAATTACTTATTAGATAGTTTAACTATAAAATATATGTTACATCTATAAGTACATATGACATCTATGATGTAAGATGGTTACATAACATTAACATAAAACTAATAGAATTAAAACCACATTCAGGTTTTGGAACTTGATTATCATCTTTCAAGGTTTGATTATGCTATTGTCTCAAGTACTCCATTTAATTAGTTGAGGTCTTTCATTTATGAATGTTGAATAATTTTTCTTGAAATTTTGATATAATATCAAATTGTTTTTATTGAAAACTATGGAAGTAATAGCTTTGTTTATTTCTAATAGCTTTGTTTTAGAAATGAAGATTGGAATGATTAAACATAAATAGTTCATCCATTTTTAAGTCAACTTATTGCACTTCATGCTTTTGAACACACTCTAAGAACACTCACAATGGAGAGAACAACTATTTTCACTTAAATCATCATAGTAAATTTTAGTAGGTTAGAGGAATGGCCACCAATGTCCTACCACCATACACTATTTGGATTTCTTTCCCAAACACCTTTGAGTGAAGAAGTCAAGGATGTTAATGTAATATATGCTAACTTGCATTAGTGAAAACTAAAAACATTATCTAGCTAGTGCACATAATTGGATTTTGCGTATCCCTTTTGGAATTGATGTATCCTTGAAGGCTCACCAGGACTAGATTCTACATAAATTGAAATCGAACTTTAGATATGAGATTTTTAGTCACAACTCTTACGAGATGAATCACCATTGTGGGTAAAATGTGGCAACAAGTCATTTGTTTTACTCTTCATGTCTCTTTTATTTTAAAATAATCTACAATCACTCAGAGTGGCTTGTTCAATATTCCCTTTTGGGGAAATAGGGTGCAAAAAAATGTCTTTTGCTAGGTCCTTAGGANCACTTAAATCATCATAGTAAATTTTAGTAGGTTAGAGGAATGGCCACCAATGTCCTACCACCACACACTATTTGGATTTATTTCCCAAACACCTTTGAGTGAAGAAGTCAAGGATGTTAATGTAATATATGCTAACTTGCATTAGTGAAAACTAAAAACATTATCTAGCTAGTGCACATAATTGGATTTTGCGTATCCCTTTTGGAATTGATGTATCCTTGAAGGCTCACCAGGACTAGATTCTACATAAATTGAAATCGAACTTTAGATATGAGATTTTTAGTCACAACTCTTACGAGATGAATCACCATTGTGGGTAAAATGTGGCAACAAGTCATTTGTTTTACTCTTCATGTCTCTTTTATTTTAAAATAATCTACAATCACTCAGAGTGGCTTGTTCAATATTCCCTTTTGGGGAAATAGGGTGCAAAAAAATGTCTTTTGCTAGGTCCTTAGGACATTTTTACAGTTTTTGGGGAAGAATGAGGGCTCGGTCTAACTAATATATGTACCTAATGAACATCTTTTTCTATTAATGGGAGAGAGAAAATTAATCCCTTTTGACCTAGAGAGAAGTTAATATTAGGATCATCACACATAGGAACTTTGCCGTGAAAGATGATCAAAACTAATAGATGGATTTGGAATAGTGTACAATAAGAACCCTAGGAAATGCAACCCTTCATGCTTGCAACATTGTTTGGAGGAAGGGGAAATTATGTTTCTTTATCCAAACATGGATAATGAGTATATTATAGTTTAATGAAATTATTTTCCTATTATTACATATGGTTTTATTTTTTACCACTTCAAAATATTTTATAATTTAGTGAATTTAGAGAAAGATTCGCTAAGAATTTACTATATTTTATAATTTAGCGAAAGCTTTACCAAACAATTACATATACATTTATATTCTTGATAAAATAGACTTCAAATTTTCCTATATATCATGAGAATTCACCCATTTATTAAACATAAATTTGGTATATTTTTTTGGAGGGAGGTTGTTCTTAAATTTTTTCTTGGTTGATGTTGATTTGACATTGATTTGATGATATTGATTATTTGATAATGATTTGTTAATGTGATCTATGTTGATGATAAGGCTCCGCTCCGCTCCAAATTTTGAAGGAAAGTCTAGAGAAGATCCTACCATGTGATGAACTTTCATCTAGGGTGTTCATCAATTTCGATTCCCAACTTCCTTCACACATGAGGTGTTGGAGAATGTAGGTGGAAGATAGGCCTACCCATTTACAGATGGTTTTTTTCAGGGCATCACCAGGTTTGGATTGTTGAGGAAGATAGGATGAATACCATTGCTACTCTTTAGTGAATAATTTCCTGTCAAAGCTTCATCCTTCCTCACCCTCCGATGTTGGACTCGCCATCCTTCCAATGTTTATACTAAGGTTTTCTTCAAGCAATCCCACTTACTCGACTTGTCCTTCACTTATACATATTTCATGATGTCATTACAATGATACTCTTGTTTCATAAAATAATTGTTTCTTTCATCAGAAGCTGTTTGTATTCTTAGTATTAAATGTACCCAAATATTACTCTCTATTTCAACAAGAAAAAAAAAGAAGAGCATGGAGGTTGAGAATCTCAATGCCCATTTCAATTTAAGGATTACTTGAGTTTTTCATGATTGCACTATTTACCAGCCTTAGTTTTTTTATAATTGTATTTTGTAAGGTTTCCTATAAATGCACCGCTGGAATCTCCTTAGAGAGGCTTAATGAAAACAACTGGAATCCTAGTGAGTGGTAAACAACTGGTGAAAAACATAACCCAAAGGCTCCTTTGGACTTGATAACGCTCGATAAATGAATTAGTATCTCAAGGAAGGATCCTACTACCTTATAAAAATGAGGTCAAAGATAACCAACCTGATTTACTTTCCCGATGAGCCCATTATGAACTTAGAAGAAGATAATAATTGAATCTGTACTTTGATGGGTCAAAGTGTGCTTCAAAAGTGGGGGCATGAGCACCTACCCTGCCTATTATTATTTTTTACTTTAGGGAATATAAAATTTGTTGAATGGGGCTTGCTAGTTTCATAGGATTAATAGTCTTCTGCATGTCGGATTTTCCTTCATATGGCTAGTTGGTTGGGGATGATTTGATAATTATTGGTTAATGATATTGATGTTGATTTGCTGATATTGATAATCATGGTGGGGAAAAGCAAAAATGACCTAGGTCAACAATAAGGGAGAACGCATCAGGCGAGTCCCAATTAGCCTCACTCTCATTTGGAATAGCGGACTCCAATCAGTATGTGGGATCAGTTTCCACTTAGAGTTTTAGTAATGATATTCTTTGTGAATTCTAAACTAACAAGTACTATGAGCTATGCCAAAATCTAATATCTAATTACTAATTTACTCTTACTTAAATGAAATACCAAATAAAATATTTTCTCAATTTTAGGCTAATCAAATGTTAATCAAATATAATCTAATTCTGACCAGGAGCTATGATTAAACAAGGTTGGAAACAAAGTAAAGAATATAATGTTGAAAACACATGAATAAATTCACACTATTATGAACAAGTTAATTCATCAATGGAACATAAACATAATAAAGAATTATTATTAAATCTGAACCATTTCATTTGCATCTGATTGTAACCATTGAACAATTAATTACCATAAATAATGTATACAGAAAAAATTCACATGCATAATAATTATTGTAATCAATTGGCATTAACTATAATAAAATAAAAGTCCAATAGCTACAAATCCTTCTATCCTTTTATTCCTTCAAATAAAAATATTACAAAGTTTTTTTTGGGGGGGGCAAAAGTTCACACCTTCCCCCTTTGAAAGTATTCCTTTTAAATACAAAACCGGGAGGAAGTTTAAGTAACCAACTTAATGTAACAATTTTTTATACAAACTTAAATTTTTGTTATTAATTCAACCCATCTCTATATGATTTCCACAACTCATGAGCCTCTATAATTTGAGGAATATGACCATACCTCATTCCTTCTATATATAGTTCTCCATTGTGAATATTATCAGTAATATCTCATTTAGATCCTTATGGATGTTTTGTATGTAGGCATCATACAAAGTGGCTAACTTGACCAACATTATCATAAAACTGCTCAAGACATCCTCATTTATCTATGTTAGTTGATTGATGAGTTCTTTGCTATTATCTTTGACTTGCTCCACCTATGCTATATGCAATTGGCTTCAAACAATATGACTCAACTCATCCATTATTGACATGCCAAAATTTTCCAAGATATCATCTATTGAGTTCCATATCTTAAAACATGATCTAGTAGCTACACAAACATTTTCATTTATTTCTTCACAAGAGGCTTTCCATGAGTCCAACATGACTTGGGTTTTTCCTTTCTCCCTATGATTAACCCTAAGGAATGAATTTAGGGCTTGTTTGTACTGCTTACGCTAGTTTATGATCTCATCAAAGAAATTATGTGTATCTTTTTTTCATCCAACTATACGTTTACCTGATTAGACAATTTAGTCAATAACCATAACACCGTTGAACTTCGTCCAACTTTAAGAAAAACATTTTTCGAGCATCCCTCCGATTTTCATTTTCCCTAAATGCTTCATCCTTTAAATAATTCAAATCAATCTTTTTCTCATCTAATTGAACTTCCATAGAGTGTATCTTTTCTTCCAATTCTTTAACTTGATATCCCTACTACTCAAAAGTTGATGTTTTCTCTTCGTACTCTGTCTTCAATTTTTGAATTTCCAGCATATGTTCCTTCACCAAGGAATCCATATGAACTTCATGTTGTTCATCCATTTCAGTTACTTATTGCATATACATAACTTCCATCTAAATCCTCTATTGCTCCAATTGAGTTTCTAGAACAATTATTTTAGCTTTGTACATATCCATTGTAGCAATTAACTCATTAATTGTCATAAAATTAGCACTAGCAAAGGCACTCAATGTAGAGGTTGTATCCACTGCAATTTTTTATGGATCCTAATTGGACATGTTGCACACTATAATCTGATTTGGTACTTCTTTGCTTGGATTTTCTTCAACCTTTTTCCTTTTAGAATCCCTTTTTACAATCCCTTTGCGATATTTACTGAAAAAAAGTAATCTCACAAGGATACTAAAACATCATCAATTTTTCACTTCCGAAGAAGAAGAATCACTTGCTAAAGTAGTAATTGGTGTACCCAAATTAATAGAGGAGGGAAACAAAGAAAGTCCCTGAGTGGTATTAGTATCTTTTCTAGACAGAGTAACGGATTTCTTAGCTTCTTTGTCCTTATATTCTTGTAGCTTAATTTGTTTGAGTCTTTATGCTTCAACTACTTCTTTTTTTCTTCGCCTCCATTTCTTCTTTCCTCTTTTTCTCTTCTTCATCCTTGGATTTTTTGCATCATGTATTAATTTTTGATTTAAATGTTCTTCGGCCTCTATAGATTTCTTTTCTAATGCTTCCATTCTAGTAGCCTCAATTTATTTCTTGGATTAATCTTGTTCTTCTTCATTGGCTAATAATGCTTCTCTTTTAGCCACAACCAACTTCATGGCTACTTCTTGGCCTTTATGTAACACTTCCTTCTTCTAATTATCCTCAATATTGTTCAATAATTCCTCATAGGTAATATATCCATGATAAATAATATCCTCATGATTAGGATTGTGCTTATACGAGGGAGCTAACTCAACAACCTTGAAATGATCTTTAATGATCCCTTTTAGATCACATTTCCTTATGGTTTTTGTACAAAGGCTAAGCTATTTAAGGGTATAAACCTCTTTCTTGGCATGAGGAGCATTTAATAAAGTAAAAATTTCCCCTTTGATCAAGAACCTCGACCACGTTCTCTTTGAGTGATCCAAGAGAAAAGAAGTAACCCATTTATTCATAGCTTGATGGGCAATCTCTCTAAGTGCTAACGTATCGGAAACATCTTTAGGGAGTAAATGTGCTCCAGAGGAAGCACCAAAAATATTGATATAAGTGAAATATTCTTGAATATACCAATCCCATATATTCTTGATAGTCTCCCTAGCTTCTTCTAACAATCTAGGGGATGGTTGATTGAAAATGAGAGTAAAGAGGGGCCATGAAATTGTCATATATATCCTAGAATTGCTTCTTAAAATTTGAATCCCATAGTTCACTACAATAGACATGTACAGAGAGAATACTAGGGTTCCAGTCCCAACCCATAAGAGGAAATGAATTGGAATAACAAATTGAATCAATAAAAAGGAAGATATGCAGACACATGGGGGTTTTTTCCCTAGTACCTCTTCAATTGCTCTCACAGTGTTTAAAAGGTTGAAATATAGGATATGTTCCCAATTAAATATCTGGCCTATCTCAGCTACGTAATGTTCTAATGGCGCCCATTCCAATTTGAAGTGGATGCAACCTTCTTCTCCCTAAAACCTACAGATCATGGCAACTAACAATTAATACGAGTATTTGAAGTATTGGACTGGGTATATCTGATTTTCCTTTTAAGTGAAGGTATTTTCCTTAGTCCACCATTCTTTGACGATTTCAACCAGGCTAGGGTTTTAAACTTTGAATGTGTCTAGGAACTATTTACTTAGTAGAAATTCAAAATTTCACAGCTTATACATCATGATCTGACCAATAACATTTGGTTTTAAATAGGCTATAGCAATTCCCGCCTCATTAATCATAAAATTGATCCCAAGATCAATATGGTCAAATATCTATCTCACATCATCATTATATGGTAAGATTGCAGGCCCGATGGCAATAGAGTAAAGAACACTCTTTTTGAAGTTCTGAAACATTGAAAGGTCATCATCCTCCAAGAAATCATCATTGAAAAAAATCCTATACATTTCACCCCATTCAAGACAACCCTAGGACCTTGTGAAATGATTTGTGTTGGTCAACAATGTTGTTTCTATGTTCATTCCCCAATGGAAAGTTTCTTTGACTTCACTCTTTTGCACTGCTCCCTTGTGATCTTGAAATTTTGACATTGTTGATGTTGGGATTTTGAAACAAATAACAAGTATCAATAATTCCGAATTTAATAAGATAAATCAAGTCAATGCATGAATTTTGAACTCTAATCAATTCTACCTTAACTCTGAGCAAATAATACGACAAATTTCAGTTAATAGAATTGAGAGGAAGCAATGCTTTCTTTTTATAGGTAAAATTAAGAACATAGGTAAGAAATCGATGGAGAAATAGTCCCTATAACATTCAAAAACCTTATTCTCTTCAATTAATGTCATCGCAAGGGTATGTCAGGATGAGTTCGTAGGGAATGATTTTACAATGGCTAGTACATAAATATAATGATTATGGTTCGATATAAAGTATGAGATGAGAGAGATCATACAAGAATCATTAGATTCCACAATAGGAAAATGCTTAGAACAAATCTGATGTGAGAATTTCGATTTGAAACCAAAATTCGAATGACTAAGAGTCAAATAGAGGTTCTATCAGATGAGTGTTAGAGGGAAATATTTGTTGGGACTTCAAGAGAGCACCAATGCACATATGATATGAAAAGTATGATCACAAGATTTCGATAAGGTCATTTGGAAGGCACTTATCTGGAATTCTAAAAGGGTTATACTAAGGGAAGACATGATGAGACAAGTCCAATAATATGACTTTGACATCGGACTATTGCTTATCGCAATACAATGGAATGATCCTGAAGAAAACTTGCAAATTTCATGGAAATAATCTGAAGCAATGAGCTCGATAAGGCCATCGAGCAACCACTGTTGGAAGTGTGTCATTGGATGTACAATTAAAGGAGTTTACCATGAAAAATTTGATATGTCGAGCCTGATATGATAGGTCTGATAAATTTGTAAGGGATGATGAAACTGATAACAAAAAAATAGACCAACTAAGTGAACCTGATGCAACTAAATTCAAACAAACATAGGCATTTTGAACAAGCAAAATCCATGAAAATAAATAAGCCCTCACCATTGATGCATTTTCAACAAGAAAAAACCATAAATCCTTGGAATAAAGAAATCGAAACCCGATCATGCACACAAACCATTGGCTTGAATTAGTCAATATAATTCTTCATCATAAGAATGGCAATATCAACAATAAGACTCTGAAAATATCAATGAGATTGTGGCCGATAGTACCATTCATCATTCAAAACCTGAAATCAAAGAACAATTTCAATCAATAATACAACCATTAATGAAGAGTAGGATAATCCATGAGTAAAACTATAAAAAATTAAGATCACAATCATAGCCAAAGACTATTAATCAATACCATAAAAACTACCAAGATCAAAAGGCCTCTTCTTCCAATACACCACTAAACCAAATTTAGTAGGGGGCCTATATATTTTACCTAAGGAAGAAAAATCTAATGGGAGTTGTTGTAGGAACAACACATGGCGATGCTGATGTTTTGATAATGATTTGATGATATTGATGTTGATTTCATGAGCTTGATGATTTGGTAATGATTTTTTTAATAGTAATGATGATTATTTGTAGATATTCATAATCCTAGTGATATCGATGTTTTGATAATTATTAGTTGATATTGATGATGTTAATGATATGACGCTATTTGGGATTATTATGTTTTATTATAATGGTTTGATGATGTTGATAATGATGATGTTCTAGTTATGATGATATATGTTTTGATGGTGATATTGTTTTGATGATATGATGATTTGATGATGAATTTTTCAATTTGATATATATGATTTTGATGATATTGATTCGACAAGAATTGATTTGGTGATATTTATTTATTATTGAAATGGTTTCCACACACATTAATTGGATGTTGATATCATATTGACGACGATGATTTGGATAAAGATTCAAAATCGATATGACAATGGATATCTTGATTTCAAATTGTTGAATGTCAATTTTTTGCATTGTGTTGCACATGGAATTGTTTAGGACTATTGTGATAAATGTAGCTGAATATTTCAATGATCATTTGTGATCTAACTTGAAGGAAAAAATGATATTGCTGCATTACTAATTTACTATATATTTGGCATTGCATGTGGAAGATCAACTTTTGTGTTAAAAAAATATTGTGATTTTTTGTGTTACTATCTAATGAGTGAGCTTGCTTTTTTATGCTCCTATCTTGGTATTGAATATTATGATGTAGCAATGGATTAATGATGGAGTGGATTGATTAGTGATTTAATTTTGAGGTGATATTGCGACCTTGTTGAATAGTGATTGGTGTGAATAATATCCAATTTTGATTCCCAAAGAATTAATGTATATGTATGTGACGAAATGACTATAAGTTAGATATATGAAATTTGTAATTGTAAATTGAATGATAATATAAAAACAATGCATTCTATAAAAGAAGAAGGACAAAGTATGGGGGGATATGAATCCATGAGAGGGGAAAGAAAGAGGGGTTTTTTAACCTATCTTAAGTTCCTTAACCTTAATATTTTACTAGGGGAAGGAAAGATGAAATAATAATATTTTATCTCTATCCTAAAATCCCCTAACACTTTCTTTATGATCATTATATAGACTTAGTATTAGTTTCCAAAGGAAGGTACATGTACTTAATATAATGGAATTTAGTGTATTTTTAGCATGCATATATATTGTATGACTTTAGGCATCTAAAGACTCTACCCCATTCATTATTCATGTTCCCTCTTCCTAGAGTTTCTCTCTACGTTAAAAAGGATATCAAATTGTTGTAATAAAATTATGGGAAACTGCTACCATGTAATTATGGTGAATATATGACCGTGTAGAGGTAAATTTCCAAGTTGACAAGAATTAACTATATCTGATAATCCCTAGAATCCCAACAAAGATATTTTCTGACTAGCTTGTGTTGGATCACTAGAGGGAAGTGGGATAGCTTGGGGGGGAATTTTAGCAAAGAATTGGATCCCATTCCTTGGGTTGTTCATGCCAGGGAGAAAAAGGGATGGTAGATTGGAATTGTTGCAATGGAAAACTAGTTTGATAATTATGAGAACTAGGTTGTGTAAGAAGAATTGGAGATATGCCACAAGAATTTATCCATGGTGGATGCATAGCCTCAATTCAATGGTGGCATCTTTTATATAGAGAAAAAGTGTAACATAGATCCTATGGTTGGGGTAACATTGAGCTAGTTGGTGAATACTTTCTAGAGATAATTGCTCATAATTTGATTATAATTATGCCAAATTATTACGTATTGTTTTTCATGTTATGGGTTGATTTACTTTCTAGTTTGTTCAATTCTTATAGCATGGATTAATTTGAAATTTTTATATATGAGTTTATAACTGAATGCATTTATAAATTAATTTTGCTAATCATTGCATACGCATGCATGCATTCCATAGTGGGATTATTATATGAGAGCACTGAGTTCATTTATGGTATCAAAAGTGAAAAATTCAATGTGTTTATGGTGGATTATGGAGTACCCTATGGCCTCAATAGTGTAGAGAGGCTATTGGATATGTTATATAATGCTTGCAAAATTTATTTTGTGGCTATGATTCCAAGAAATGTGTTTGAATTTGATAGGATGAACTAGTGTTGAGGTTGTATCCCTTTTTAGAGGGGGATTCACTTGTAACACCATACCCTAGTGCAATATTGTTGTTTTGTTGATACTTCATCAAGGACCTTACTTGTTAAATTTTGATAAACATTAGGATTATTGCTTAGAAAATGATTTTTGGACTCACTATTTCCTTTATGATTATTGATGATTATGTCCTTGATGATTCATTGTGTTATTTCTTTTACTGATGCATTACAATTCATGTTTTGATATATATTGAAATGTTCTTTGGAAATCTAAATGTTTTGGAGCTTATGTTCTTGGGAACCACATTGACTTGGGTTAGATAATGGGAGAAAATCTCATGGATTCTAATTAAGTTGTGGAAATCACACTCAAGGGATGAGACTCTTTCTCAATGAGGATGCCATGATTAGTCTTAGGGACTAGAGATCCAAGGAAGGGGACAACTAATTTTAATTTACTTCCTAAGTGATCTAGGGTAAAATTCCTAAGAGGGATGGGTGTTATTTCACATTTTACCCATTTTGTGACACTTGTAAGTTTTCTCCTAATCCCATTTTCACACGAGTGTAATCAGGAAGGGGGAATGGGAAGTCTAATGGACATTATTCAGAGGGAGATTTTATCTTTTGAGATATTAGATAAATATATGCTTTCCTTGTGTGAAGGGACCATTTTTTTGGCAATTATGGTGAATACTTATCTTAAGGGAAAAAAATTGTTAGATCTAGGCATTTTATGAGAGCATCTTGATAAATTATCCAACATGTTTGAGTGAGTAGATGATGTTGGCATTGTACTTGAATAGACAAGGGAAATGATGCCCATTGCTTGAGCATAACAATTGATATTGTACCCTTGAGACTCCACAACTAGATTTGTACCTAACCAATCAAGGGTAGATTGGGAGATAGAGTGGAATAATATAGTCCTTGTAGAGGAACTTCATAGTTGAATGTATACTTGACCAAATGGGGGTACATTAGAAGCTAGGGTGGGTGTTCCTGCACATCATAACCTTAAGGGGTTTGGGGGTGTTGTAAGTCTAGAGTCCTCCCCATCACACATATATGATTAGGTGTATGTTTGAACCATTGATGTGATTAATGGGCATATGAGTATTTTTTGTTGAGTTCCTAGAATGTTTATCCTTAACCTACATACTCATTGAGATTGATACCATGTTCAAGGGGTAGCACCTAGGTTTAGGTAATTGCATTGATTAGGTGGAAATACACTCCTTGGACCTGATTTCCCCCTTATTTGTTTGTGAAATACTAGTTTGGAGAAAATATCAGTCATTGGAAAGGTGAACGGTTATATTTTTTTTCTTAATCTTAGATTTTGCAGTTTTCATTATGTAAACTTTCCTCAAGATGTTGCATATTGTTTGGTATTTTTACAATGTTTTAAACTTGTAAACATAGTTCATATTTAGGACAATGAGTTAAGCTTGATATTGTTTTTTATTCATCCCATAAATACTAATGTATACCCTTTGATAACCTCTAGTCTACCTCCATGTTAGATTTACTAGGTGGGTTCCTTTGTTGGTGGATTAAGGGAATCCAACTATAACTCACCTCCAATCCTCTATTATTATTTAGATTATTAGGTTTATTAATGATCTCAATAGACCACCAATAGACACTCTCACTCTATGCTTGTGCATTGATATTCTTTACCCACGATTTCAATGCCATCAAGTTCTATGTGGTGACTTGTCTTAAGGAATTGGTCAGCTAAGGTCAAGGTTTCAATGCACTTATTGTGGGTATAAATGTTGTATTCTTTGATACTAACTTGAAAAGAGTGACATGTTTCCCCTATGTAATATTTCCCACATGAACCTGAAATATTATAGACCTCCTTTTCTTTCCTTGTATCTATGCAATATTTTACCATTTTCATTAATTGCCTCATGATTTAACCCCATGTATTCCCACATTGGGGTCATATCATATACATTTAACC
>NWUY0300008609.1:39047-50798 GCA_004151065.3 Larix sibirica | reverse complement strand
GAGCAAAGAAGATAGGTAGATATTATTAAAGGTTTCATCAAAGAGGAACGCAAGCCTTAAAAAAAGGACATACAAAAACTAGCAATAAAGAAGAATCAAGAAGAAGATCGTGCATTTAAGAGAACATGGAATCAACCACCAACAATAGAGACTCAAAATCATGATTCCCGAAGAATTGCACCAACTAGGAGACCACCCACACTCAAATACCAAAATATTTTTCTTGGCTTATGTTATTCTTGCTATAAATTTGGGCATAAGGCTATAAATTGTAGAGCCTATGTAAGGGGTAGAAACACATGGAACATAAATAGCTATGAAAACTCCAGGAATCATTATGAAGGCAATTATCTCAGAAATCTTCGTGAGGCTTTTGACATAAATTATAATAGATTTGGGGCTCTGGATTATGAAATCGAATGTTACAAATGTAACAATTTTGGACACGGCCAGAAATTGCAGAAGCATTTTGACAATTTCTTCAAGGGAAGAAGACAAGGTCCTTTCAATCATATAGAGGAACAACAAAGGACTTGGTAGCAAGAAGAATTGAAGGTTGAGGAATGTGGACNGAACTAAACATGTTCCAGAACAATAGAGAATTTGCAAAAAGAAGCAAGCAGACTTGCAGGTTGAGGAATGTTAGGCCCATGATAGAGTAAGTCAATGGTACATTGATAATGGATGCTCGAAGCATATGACAATTGACAAAACATATTTGTGTCATTAAAGAAAGAAAAGGAAGGGTATGTCACATTTGGCAATGACAACTCAACCAAAATTTTGGGAAAAGGCAGAATCAGTCTTGGAAACAAAAATGCTTTGGTAGAAAATGTCCTACTTGTTGAAAATATGAAGCATAATCTGCTAAGTGTCAACCAGATATGTGACTACGGACACACACTCATATTCAATTCAAAATAATGTGAAATAAGGAAAGAAGGATCATGTAGACTAGTGGCAGCAACAACAAGAACTCCAAACAACATATATATCTTGAATGAAATTGGGAAATAAAGTTGATGTTTGGGAAAGGAAGATGAAATTTGGCTTTGGCACAAGAGAATGGGTCATATACACTTTGACAATCTTGTCAAGATCAATAAGAAGCAAGTTGTAAGAGAAATGCCGAAAATTACAAAACCAACCAATACTTTGTGCAAGCATTGTCAGCATGGAAAACATACAAAGGTTGAATTGAAGACAAAGAAATACTCTACAACTAAGCCACTAGAAATTGTACACACTGATCTGTGTGGGCCAATGAGGACAAAAGGACTAGATGGTGAATAATACTTCATGCTGCACATTGATGACTACACAAGAATGCACGGGTTTGCTTTCTCAAGAAAAAGTCAGAAGCTTTTGAATGTTTCAGGATATTCAAGGAAATGGTTGAAAATGAAGCTAACTTGAAAATCATGAGCTTGAGATCTGATAATGGAGGAGAGTTCACTTTAAATGAATTTAGGCATTTTTTCTGAAGAACGTGGAATAAAAAGGGAATTCTTAGCATCTAGAACACTTCAGCAAAATTGAGTTGTTGAAAACAAAACAGAATTGTACAAGAAATGGCTAGAACCATGTTGAATGAATCCAAGGTAAGTGATATATTTTGGGTACAAGCAATACATACAACCGTCCATATATTAAACATAGGATTTCCTAGAAGTAAAAATGGCCAAAATCCATATGGGCTCTAGAAAGGAAGACTGGCCAATGTCAAACACTTTAGAGTGTTTGGAAGCAAATGCTACATAAAAAGGGAAGGCAAGAAGATTGGAAAATTTGACTCAAGGTGGATGAAGGCATATTTGTTGGGTAATCGTGGAAAATTAAAGCATACAAATGCTATAATCTAAGACTCAACAAGATAGTGGAAAGCATNATCATATCTACCCGAGGGATCTAAATGCAACCCAGAATTCCATCCCCTTCTTCCCCTTGATTAGCCCTCCAAGGATGTTTAATGTGTTGCTTCCCTAACCGTGTCATTTTTAGCATCAACAGTTCACATGTTCATTTCCCCAAGTTATGTGGTCAGGGGGCCTTTGAAAACATAATGTAGACTAATTTCAACACTGGGATCATGGGACTATGTGCTTGGTTTGGAAAGTTTACCAAAATCTACAAGTTTTGGTGTAAGGACAAACCTTACATAAAGCCATGAAATCCCTACCATATATTGGCTTGATATATGTGATTACGGTTGTAACCTATGATGCACCATCCATAAAGGTCAATGATGCATCATCCATAAAGGTCACGGTTCGAAAGCTAACTATCACTCTGTATAAGATAGTTGAATCTAGCCACTTATTGGGTTGTTTGTGAGTGCATAAATCATGGACTAGGGTTTGGAAGTAGTGCGCTTATGAGTGGTAGCAATATTCTCTCACGAAATTTACAACCCATAGGTGAGATTGAACTTCACAATTGTTTGAACTCATGACCTTGTGTGTAATGTTTTAAATCTGAACTAGTCCACTGCTAACGACCATCCACAATTAGAATCATACCCTGTTTCCAAATCTAGCATACAACTTTCAGACATGATATGCTTCGTTGTGAACGAAGTTGAAGTTTTTTTGATATCATTTATATCAAATGTTTAAAAAAAGGGTTGGTAACATGTTCGTGTGGGGACTGGGCGTTAGTTTTCATTTTTCTTATAGATTCGAATATTGACTTCCTCAAGCACTCAACCTCCACACATTGATGCATAAGATATACCCCGAACAACATCCAAAACTGGTCTGCCTAATAGCAATCTTGAGGTTGATCCCGTGCGTGGTGTTCCCTATTTTTGGTGGCGGTCCTCTTGCTAGTCGGTCGATACTAGCGTGGAACTTTTCCTCTTTGATCACTATTATTGGTGACAAATACCTTGAATGATTGGTTGCGAATTCCTCATTCCACTTGTTTCTGTCTTCCACTCTAGAATTTAGTGGAGGAAGCGTGCGCCCATTCTATCATAACCCGATTTGGAAACCCTCCAACATGTTTCAAATGGGGAAAATGAAATTTAAAGTAAAACTATGATCAAAATTGTAGATGCCAAATTCATATCCCACAAAATTAGGGTTTACCAACTAGTGTGATGTAAGTTGTGAATCGCGATGATCTTTCACATCATCAGTGAACACGTTGAACAGTGGTGATACTGAAAGACAAAAAAATAAAATAAAATTATTCACTCCTCTCAATTATTGTTCCAAAGCTTAAAGTGCTCTATAGGTTGATAGGTTGGGAAAGTTCGAGTTAGGCAATACAACCTATTATTATTCTGATAATAATGTCAATTACTTTACTGTTGCTTTGTAATTTGCGATGATCTTTGACACTCCGAGTGTACACGTGGAATAGTGAGTTACATTTAGTACAGTAATAACGTGGCGACATATTCTCATCTCGCTGTGATTGAGGGGAACGAATCCCATCTAGTTAGTCAATTAAATAGAGTATAGGTGAATGGAATGATATGTGAAGGGAGACAACATCCATCTGTATCCGGCCGATACATAATCTAATGAGGGTTACTTATAGACCTCATTTGATCTAGTGTGACAATAATTGCCTTCATGACTTTAAGAGAAGAAAAAAAATGCAACAATCAATAATTTATGAGCGGTTGTGGCTTCATGCATATGTAACAAACAATTATTTCAATTAATGGATCTATGCCTATGATCGTTATTGTTAAAAGTAATTATATTTTATCTAACTCTCTATAAAACTCTAACTTAACTTACTGTACTTTTCCTCTATGCCTTGAGATCAACTAGGACCCCCAATTTTGGCAAATATGGAACTAAGAAGCGTTATGTCTTCATTCATTCTTGAAAATATTATAATCTAGTCACACCTTCCATGGAAAAAGTTGTATGGTGACCCTTTTCAGAGAACTTCTATCACTAGTATCATTGATGATGTCAAGTAGAGAAAATTCTGCAAAAATAAATAAAAAAATTCACCAAGAAACCTCAACAATCCATGATGATTGTGAGAGAAAACACACATATATATATGGTTTTTTGGAGGAGCGATGGGTGGCTCCAAGAAGCCGAAAGTACTGGCTACGCCAGTTCGAAGTTCATTGCATCACAATATTGTTTCATACCAGATGGCGTCTTGCAGGCTCACACTTTGAAGGTTTCTCTTGTGCAATCAATCACTTCAGAGGGGGATCTCCCCATTCCTTTTGGATCCTTGAAGTTTTACGACTCTTCACAACTATTTTCCTCTCCCCTTATGCATTCAGTCTTTTACTTGGATACTTCCATTCCTCCTACATCAAGCGATTTACCTACTGCTTCTAAGCCCATTATTGACCTACCTCAGAACCCTTCTTCTCCTTCAACTCCTAAGGTTCTTCCCCTTTCTCCTAAATTTAACCCCCTGGCTCCAGAGAAACTAGAGGACACAAAAAGAGGGCACAGTGTATCAAGAAGTCAATGGATGAGATGAAGGTTTTAATAAATCCTCAAATTCTACATGAAAAGATTCTTCATTACACCAAATTTTATTTAATTGGAAGGTTTCATGCAAGACGTTTTTTTGGAGGTCGATCTCAAGAAATGGGTTCAATGCATATAGGCTCATTTCCTGGGTTATGAACCTTTGCTCCATGCAGGTTCCAGAGGGTATATTACCTTTGTATTTGAGAAAATTGAGGATCTTCAGGTTATCATGGATGGAGCATGGTTTGGGGGAGTGCTTCTTTGACCCTATTTCATTGGCATGCCAACTTTGATCCTATTTGAGAGTGTATCCATAAAATGGCATTGTGGGTAAAGTTGCCAAGTTTACTACTCAAATTATAGGACGAGAACATATTAAAATCCATAGGGGACACTTTGGAACCTTCCTTAAGGTCGCACTAGAAATTGCCCAGAAAAATACTATTTCAATGGCCTCTATATGTGTTGAGATGGATATTGTGTTAGGCCTTCTAGATGTCATCCTTCTTGAAGCTAGGGATGATTATTTCATGCAAACACTAGATTACAAGAATTTTCCCTATCGATGTACCCATTGTAGATCACATGGTCATCTAAACTGGTCCTTTACTGAAGCCAGATCGAAATGTTGGAGGAATGCACCTGGTAATGATTCCCTCAAATTTTGGTGATGAATCATTATCCCCGGTTCAGAACAAAAAACTAAAGAAGGATGTGGACATAGAGGAAATTCATCAAGAATTCTCGAAGGTAAATAAAGAAGTTGCATAGGTTACGACTGCTCTTCAAATGAGAATCCATGAATTATAATCCAAGCTTATCAACAAGCAAGTCACTGTCAATACCGACCAGGGGTCTCCACCACAAAAGGTTACGATGGGGGAATCTATTGGGTGTGTTTGCAAAACGCCTTCCAGCCCGGTCATTGCCCTCTCTATAATTGAATAATGTTCGTACCCTACTCCAATTGCATCCTCGATACATTCTCAGGATGTTCCTTCTTCTTACAAGAGGTATGTCACCATATCTATTAGAAAATCTATTGAAGGACAATCTAGTGGTATTCGCCAATCGCAGCAGATTACCCCCCATTCAACTTAGGGTCGAAAATCCTTTTTGGAATTAGCTTAGTCTGAATCGAAGAAGGAAATTTCAACTGATCGTCAATCAACAATACAAGGGGCCCTTAGCAAAGCAACCCAAGCTCGGGTTAAACAATGAAGATCCTTTTTCAGAACGTCAGAGGGTTGGGGATCCCCTCAAAACAAAGATCCCTATGTTGACTGATAAAGGTGAATAATACTACAGTTCTGTATATACAAGAGACAATGTGTTCTACGGAGGTGGCCTCAAATATTTTGCATAAAGTAATTCGAGAGTGGTCTTTCCTTACTGTTGATTTGGTTGGGACTTCTGGAGGACTAGCTCTGGGTTGGACAAACGTTCTCACCCTCCAACCATCGGTAATATCTTCCCACTATATTATTGTTTTTGTTTTCTCCAATCCTCTAAATATTTTTGTAAATCTACTAAGTATTTATGCCCTTTCAGATGAGTGTAAATCCTTCTAGGAGGTATTATTTTCTAGTGATCTCGTATCTCGTCCTCATCTCATCCTTGGGGATCTAAACCTTACTCTTTACAGTAGTGAACTCTAGGGCCCTAAAGAAAGGAAGGATCCTCTTACTGATTTCTTCATCCATCATTCTGACATCCTCTTTCTTGTTGATATTAATCCTGGCTCTATTGGGCCTACCTGGTCAAATGAGCGATTCGGGCCTGAAATGATCTCCAAATGTTTGGATCGGTTCTTAATTAGTGAAAATATCTTGCTAAATCTTGGCTCCTACATATCAACTATCCTCAATTTTTTCCATTCTGACCATTTCCCTATCCTCTTGGAACTTGATTCTACCTTGAACAATCCTCCCTCCCCATTCAAAATCAATCCTCATTTGCTATATGAGGATTTCAAGGCTATTGTTTAGGATAACTAGCGTATTTTCAATCCATGCTTGTTGACTTTTGCGATGGAACATTTTCAAAAGAATCTAAATGTAATTAAACCTTTGATCAAATTTTGGGTTAAGAAAACTTTTGTAGACTCCGACTAGTCACTAGTCCTTCTTGAAGCAAATATTGCACAGAAACTGGTCTCTCTTACACAAGGGAATTGCTCTCAAGCCGATAAACTGGAATTAGACACTCTCAAATCATAGAAGGACATAATTCTAGCCTAACATGAAGCAACGTGGCATATTAAGAGAAAAT
Source organism: Larix sibirica (assembly GCA_004151065.3). Taxonomy (NCBI): domain Eukaryota; kingdom Viridiplantae; phylum Streptophyta; class Pinopsida; order Pinales; family Pinaceae; genus Larix; species Larix sibirica. Next base: position 44,067 of record NWUY0300008609.1, on the reverse strand, counting down.
CACTTTGGATTTCAGAAGGGGACAACAATAAAACATTTTTCACCAGTATGCAAAGGCAGAAAAGCCGTAAACACCATATGGAAGGTCTGAAATTAGAAGGGTGAGTAATGCTTGGATTTTAAGTCGATTGTTGGAGCGACAAAATCCCACTATCAAAATATTTATACTGATCCTCCTAGAGAAAATATCAGGGACATTTTGGCTTCGACATATTCTTCAATCGGTGGGTGGATGAGGATATTAGTGTCTCTATAAATAGACATGTGGCAAGGATTAAGTTAAACATGTACTTTTCTCGTTTTAGAAAGGAAAATATTTGGGACCAGATAGTTGGACCGCAGATTTCTATATAGGGTTTTGGGACTTGTTGGAATTCGATATTACAACAATGGTTGAAAAATATCGTATAGCAGGAAAAATTCATTTACCCTTCAATTCCACATTTATTGAAGACATCCCAAAATAGGAATATCCTAACGGATTTGAGCACTATCGAACTATTTCACTCTGCAATTGCATCTATAAGGTCATTTCAAAAGTGATTGCATGTCGTCTAAAGCCAATTTTGTCAAAGAACATATCTCCTCAATAGTTTTGGTTTTTGGATGATAGGAACATCCACAATGCTATAGGTCTCACTTAGGAATCTCTCCACACTATTCCATCCAAGTCTCGCTTAGCCTTCATGCTCAAGTTGGATTTATCTAATGCTTTTGTCAAGGTGAATTGGCTCTTTCTTCGCCTTATTCTGACTCAAGTTGGGTTCCCTCATCAATTCATAAACTGGATAGAAGCCTTCTACTCCTGTGTTTCTTATGTAGTTCTCATAAATGGGGCTCCTTCTCCGTTGCTCTTTTTATTGGTCGCTGAAGCATTGAGAAGGCATATCAACCATGAACACTCAAATGACAATCTAATGGGGGTTAAAATATCAAAAACTCTGTTAATCATTCAAATTTTATTTGTATATGATATTTTAATATTTGATTCTGCTAATCCGAGGGAAGCGAAAGTTCTGGAAAGAATTATCAGGTTGTTTACATCTTCAGCGGGTATGGATATCAACATTTAGAAGTCGTCTCTGCATTTTCATTCGGTGGAAAAAATTATGAATATTCATAAAAAATCTCTCCCTTTTACAAAGATTCCTTTCATAAATTGTTTTAAGTATCTCGGGTTTATGTTGAAAGCCACTGACTACAAGATAGATCATTGAAAATGGATCTTGGAGAAGATAAATAAGAGGATATAAATGCTTGGTATCATAGGTGAATATCATTATCCAGTCGGGTTACTCTTATCAAAAAGTTTCTAGAGGCCATTCTTGTTTATTGGATGGCTCTAGAGCTTATATTCCGAAGGCGGTTTTAAACTCCATCGGGAAAAATTGTATTGCTTATCTTTGGGATGGTAAAGAGGAACAAAGTAGTATTCCACTTTGCAAATGGGATTCTCTTTGCCTTCCAAAACCATTCTTAGAATGGGGTTTCAAAGACTCTCACCTTTTCTCTACTGCTCTTGTTGCAAAAATTCTTTGGAGACTTATTTCTCAGAAGGGCTTCTTCCAAGATACGGTGGTTAAAAAATAAATAGCCCCAAGATCCATTGTTTCATGGATTCAGCCTTTCTAAGCTCCTTCCAGGGGATCTATTTTATGGATATCTATTCAAAAAAGATTTACTATTATAGCGAAAAATCTTGCTTGGAAACTAGAAAGAGGTGACCAATTTTTATTTGGACTAGATCCTAGTATAGGTGTGGAACATTCAAAATTGATTCATGTTACATTAGTATCCTTCCTAATTTTTTTCTTTGGCTGACCTTAAGAAATAAGCTTCTCACATGGGGGAATATCTAGAAGAGTGGGTTTAATGGCCCTAGTATCTTCCCTCTATGCAATGAGTCCTCTGAATCTATCAACCACTTAATATTGTTATGTCATTTCACTAAGGAATTGTGGAGTGCCGCTAGAATGTTGGGAGACTTTCAAGAATGGGAAGGTGAATATTTAACTGATGCTGGGGATAAATGGCTACAAAAGGGTTGAAAATATTACTAGATTACTATGGCTATGCACGTGAGCTGGTGCTTTGGATCACTTGGAACGTAGCAAGTTTTAAAAATATTAAGCCCTCTCCTCTTTCAGCATTATATCTACTGAAATTCTCTCTCGCAAAGGGTTTTCTCACTAACATGTAGAAACCAAAACAGATTTTACAAGCCTTGATATTTGACCGAACTGTTCTATATGGTTTTAGTGACAGATCTTCTCAAAGGAACCCTGGCAGAAGCGGTGCAGGAGGCTACTTCATTTTCAAGGACACCAAATTGTCTTTCAAAATTGGGACTAGGAAAAATTCCAATAATTATGTTGAGCTTATGGGTTTGGTAACTGTTAGCATCCCAAATATACTTGTAAACATTTTCATCTTGGCCCAGTTTCAAGGTTCTGCAGCGCCACCAATGGGCCTCAATGGGCCTCCTTTCAGGATTTCTACATGAATTTCCTCTTTGTCGAGCCTCCATATTTGGACATCAAACTTTGATAAGGTCTCTCACAACCTTGAATGAATTACCAATTTGGTGAAGTCTCATAATTTTTTCTTGTTTGAATTCAAATCAAATATGTAAAAAAATAAGGTTTTAAAATAATGATTACAGTTATTTATTTGGAAGATTTTGGTTTCCTTGTGAGATTTTGCAAAAGTAAAACAAGTTCACATCAAGACATGAGCCTTTGAAATTCATTCACGACATGCCATCAAACACCACAAGTATCGAGAATTAACATAAGGCAAAAGAAAAGAGAACACAGGGAAGCTTACTTTGTACACAACTCATTAAAATTATATGCAACCATTAGCATACATGAAGAGCAGTAAAAGGTTTTATCTTATCCACGTGGGAGAGATCCTTTGAAATGAAAATACAAAATAATACCGACTGCCTGATGGTGAACGCCAAGTGTTAAAAGTTGCAATCGCAGTCGTCATGTGTGAAGGGAGTGACAAATATGTCACTATTCGCTAGATGTGAAAGAACCTATATCTATGTCATTGATGCAAAGAGAATGTCAAAGCTCACCTACTCCTCGCTAGATGGTGAAGAATGCAATGGAGTTTGAGTTGTAGAACTTCTTGGCTTCTATTTAACGCATTCAGTGCTGGTGTGTATCTTGAAAACGAAAGCTTTGAGCACTTACGATAACAAAATGTGGTCAGAATATGGACATGTTCCACTGGATACCTGGGAAACCTACATACAAATACTAACAGATGTATATATTCATGAAGTACGTGGTGCAGATAGCTGCTGCAAATATGGGCTAGTGAAGGACCTTCGTTGGGTGATAATTATGACTGGCACATCTCAGAGATATGCTTTGTTCAAATAATAAAACTACAAGGGAAATGTGACGTGCCTATCATGGTATTATTGATGGCAGTCAAATAAAGGGGATTGAGAAGCAGATTATGACCCATTTGAGTTAACTCTATGATCGATTGCCACACCCTATTGGAGAATTAGTGGTGGATTGTAATCAAATATTAAGCATTCTAGAAGATAAAGGAATACACTATCCACTTTCTCGCGAAAATAATAGGAATATTCAGTTACATTTAGTTACGGGCTAATGTGAAATTAAAATTTATAGCTCATAGCTCTTTTCCAGTAAAAGATAATGCACACCCGAGCTTGTTAAAAGATAAAATTTAATTTGTTGCCTTCCATTATGGAGATTGTTCCACTTGTATCCATCACAAAAGTCACATCTCTTGTGCACGAGATCGTAGATGGAATGTTGAGAAATTTTCACAGATATTCGGTCTACCTATCAATTTATTGTGTTGTCAATAAATGCGTTATGGAAGCACCTCTGTGTTAATCACGGCACCTATTTGGTTTTCTGTTATAAGAATTAATACTTCATGATATTTTTGAGAGGAGATCTGAGCATCAAAGTAGAGGTTTGCTTGCCAAATTATTGTATCACTTGGATCCTTTCGCTACAAGACTACACCAAGCTATAACTACTGCCCGATTGATGGAGGAGGATTTAGTTTTAATAAATATACACAAAGCTTATTCAAAAAATAGAATTAGGGTTGTGGTAATCTCCATGATATGGATAACATGTTTAATCATCACGAATATGCGAATTGAGCACTTCTTTTTGCAAGCAAAAGAATGTTAGTTCCACTTAATCTGTTATGAATATCGTCTATATAAATAGAAGATATTTATCTGTCAAGGGGTTCTTCTTCCTCCGAGAAGCCGAGGGGCTTTGAGAGATTAGATTCTGAGAAGTCTGAGTATTATACTCGGTGAGTTTTGTATGCAACATTTCATATTTAGGAATCAAGACATTTTGGTGGCTAGATTGTGCATCCTCTATACTTCCGCTTCTTTGAATACGATGGGAATTTCTACACTGCATTGATTCTTACACAGGTTCAACTCCGATTAATGCAAATTTGATTATTATACAGATTCCACTCCGATTAATCCAAATATTTTGCTGTTAATTACCTATCTTTGTAAGTTGTGTTCAAGTACTTGTGTCACCTTTCAAAACACTGGTTTGAACTTTGAGAATCTTCATGGTGAGTATATGAAATAACAAATTGTTAGTTTATCTATTCGTTGCAGTTATATTCCTCTGCTTTCCTGTTTCATTATGTGTCTGGATTTCGAAGTGAATACCCCTGAATATATGATGTGTTACTGATATTTGAGATCTAATTGATGGGATTACCAAATATTTAAATCTTTAAACCTCTTTAACCTACATTATCAATCAAAACTATCTCTAAATCAAAGATGTGCTAGGCTTGTTTCTTGAGTAGTCCATAACAAATTCTAATGCTAGCAATAACTATTCTCTACGTTGCACTAGATCAAGGAACTACCATTATAAACCTCTTCCGAAACTTTTTATTAGTTGTAAACTAGTTTATGGAGAAGGCTGTACAAACATTTGTCCACTGTAATTTTTAAGGAAGAAATTTCGCCAATTGGC
>NWUY0300008605.1:10242-29062 GCA_004151065.3 Larix sibirica | reverse complement strand
TACATAATATAAAAGAGGGAAACTAATGCATTTCACATCACTAGTGAGATGTATGATGCTCGTAACTAATAGTGGGAGGAACCTAACGTCCTCTCCACCGAAAGCACCAATTCGGAGGTGTCCACTACACACCTGAAAATCAGCAGGATTGAGGACACGAACATTGATATAATGCTAAGAGTAAGTGAGTTGACTCTCTCCTACAACACATACTAGTACATTAGGGAACTGGGGAAAAATTACCCTCTCCTAGATAGGCTAATGATGAAATAAATATCCTCCCTTAGTGGGTTGGAACCACTAATCGAGACCAATATGAAATGCCTCTCTCCCGTGATCCCAACAATGGATCAGGTGCGCCAACAAAGCAAAGTTTCCCTTGAGGGATGTAGCCTCTTGATAAAACTTTAGGATGGCTACAACCATCAAGAGGTATCGTGTATGATCAATGATGGGGCGAGGGAATAAATCCATCTCCCTCACCTCCCACTCACACATGAAGTTGTACGGGTCAACTTGTGCCTCCTGTTGCTCAACTACCTCTCATTGTTGAAGTCTCTGATACACATATAACATAGATTAGTATCATAAATATACATAAAAAAACATTAAATATTTATTTAAATGAGTATGTTATTTATTAACATCAATTAATAAATTTTTTTATCAAAATAAATGAATTTGACAAGTTGGATGCCTTAATTACAGTCACACACCGATGTCAATTCTTTTGTAACCAAAGAGTACCACGTATGTTGTGCTTGAATACACAAGTGCCCCGATGAGCATGGAAATACTTTTTAACTATGTTTATTTTCTGGTGCGTCCATCATGAGGAAGAACCGATACATTGTAGAGTCGTGATCGCACTGTACAAAATGCACACATATTAATGAGCACATTGTAGTAGGTTCTTCTCTTTGCAGGTTTAATGTTTATTTTGAGTATCACAATGCACCTGTTATACATTAGCACACCAAATAATCGATCTGGTAATGTTAACAAAGTGCACTGGCCAATGTGGTAGTTTAACTATGTTGAGTATGGTGGTGCTTCCATCGATAGGAAGCATTGGTGCCTTCTAAACACATCGTCGCATGGGAAATGGTGCACAAGGGTTAAATGAGTGCACCATAATAGGAGATTCTCTATATGTTTTTTATATCTTTGTGGATAATGGTGCATCATTTATACGTCAATACACCATATACCTAGTGTGTTCATTTTTTAAGTCTTGTGGTACGTCTATTATTAGGAAGCACCGATGCATTCTAAATATCTCATTGCACTATGTACGATGCACAAGAATTAATAAAGCGCACTGTGATAGGAGTAGATGTTTTGAGTTTTATATATTCTTGGGTTTATGGTGTGCCTATTACAAGTCAACACACCATCAAAATAATGCATTCCTATGTATAATGCACACTGGTTAACGTGTTCGTTTTTAAAATGTTTAGTTTGGTGGTGCATCCAACAATGGGAAGCACCGGTGCATTTAGGACATGCCATTTCCCCATCAATGGTGCATAGGTATTAACAGAGTGCTTGTAGTAGGTGCATCCCTTTGTGAGTTTTGTAAGTTTTTTGGATTTATGGTGTGCTTGTTATAAGCTAGCACACCGTTTTAGGATGTGCACTGGTTATGATTGTGTTTTTTTAATTTTATTAAGCGATGCATTATAAATAATGAAGCACATTGTGTTTGTGGTGCGGTACATATATAGACTCACCGTGTACAGTGCATCCTGTAAATATGCAGGGTGCACCGATATGCAATGTGAGCCGAATGGCTCAAACGCACCACGTAAGTTTTTTTCATTTTTTTTTAATTTAAGGGAAAATAAAGATTAATTTCAAATTTTAAACCACTAAAAATTTAAATTAGGAGGTCACAGATACTTTGCATGGTCCCTTGCGCATCGAGGATTGATGGTAGCGATGCACACCAAATTTTAATTTTTTCGCACGGTTTCACAAAATTCAAAATCCACTCAGCAAGCAATGGAATCTAACAATGAATCCATGTGGAGCACGGATGGTGGGGTGTTTGAGCATGAAAGGTATGGAACCAGTGCTCATGGGGGTCAAAAGCACTGTGGAGATAGAAAAAATGGTTTTTCCAATTTGGTAATTTTTTTATTTAACCATGCCCTAATATGATTGACAGTCAAATGCACCGGTGTTGTATGGTACATATAATGCACTGTAATTAAAAATTTGAAATAAAAAATTAACATTCCATATTTTTAATTTTCAATTCTTTTAAACCTAGAGTAGTTCTCTCGAAGAGATACAACACCAGTGTGTTTATAGACAACAACCGCATCGGAAATGGAAATTAAAAATAAAAAATGTATGTGATGGGTTTTTTGAATTTCGGTAAACTTTTTTAATTAAACCCTACCTTGGTGTGCTAGATAACAAACCGCACCAGTGTTGTTTTGTAGCACAACTACAGTATATATAAAAATAAAAAATAAAAAATAAAATAAAACAAGTTAAAGTGCCAAATTTTTGGCAATAATTGTCTTGAACATATTCTAAGAGCAATTTCGAACATATTGGAATTCCCTTATGTCTCTTCCTCGCAATCCTTCAAATATTTGAGCCTTCCAATTTCCACTACCTCTTGCCCATCAAAGGATTGGGAAGGTCTAGTGCAAAAAATTTCAAAGAGGATAGTGTCATGGGGTTCTCGTTGCCTTAATCTTGCAGGGCGACTTACACTTCTTAAGTCAGTTCTCTGCTCCTTACCTATCTATCAGTGTTCTGGATTATTAGCTCCAAAAAGGCATTCTCAATAGAATTAGTGCTCTGGTTAACTACTAAAAATTTCATTTGCTTAACTAGAACATAGTTCGATCTAAGAAGACAAATGATAGCCTTGGTATAAGAGATACTCTTCTGGTAAATCAAGCATTGGGAGCCAAAATAGTTTGGAGATTGTTCATTGGAGAATTGACATAGTGGAAGCAAGCTTTCGAGGCTAAATATTTCTCCATTATCTCTCTTCCAAGACCAGAAAACCTAGTTTGGAATGGGATCAGATCAGGTATATGGGGTCTTTGCAAAGATTCCCATTCTTTGATTACTAATCATTTCTCTTGGTAGGCAAGCAACAACAAATGAATCAATTTTTGGTCGGACAAGTATGCCTTGTCCTTAACCCGAGTCATCATAATAGAGCAGCTTGCTCCTCTAAAGCATTGCCTATTAGATCAAGGAAAAAGAACAATCTACAATCCATCTCTTTGGGATTCCTTATCGGGAGATTGGATCGATTGGGATTTGGCAGTTGTTTCTCTAGATTTTCATGCTCTAAAAACTCTCTTTCTTTCAACAATCAAGGGATCAGCTCCATTTAATATGGGTATTCGCTCTTGGAACTGGAACATGTTGGGATATCAAGTAAACCAAGGTTACAACATTCTACTTGAGAATTTTGCTCACCCGCCATTATCTTCTATCTGGAAAACAATTTGGAAAGCAGACGAGCTTCCCAAAGTCAATCTATTTTGTTGGACTCTGGTCCACGGGAAGATTCTTACAGCAGGTAATCTGCAAAATCGAGGAATTCAAGCTCCTTACTGGTGGTGTCTATGCAAGCAAGCAGAGGAAACAATTACTCATTTATTTATGGATTGCCCATTCACATTAATAGTTTGGATGCAGGACTTTGTTGATGTTGGCCACATCTCTTATTTACCCAAGACATGGAAAGTTTTGATAGTAGACTGGAAAAGTTATCTTCCAAGCTCCCTTCAAACCAAAGCTTTGCTTCAACGATAGTACATTTCTCTTCCAAAATACTTGTGTTGGAAGGTTTGGTTGACGAGAAATCGGGCAATTTTTCGTTCAGAAATGTTGAAACCCCATCAGGTAGCTGTGCAAACTCGATCTCTGTTATCGAAAGTCTTGTCTTCCCATGGGGATATCTTCAACCCTTCTATTTGAACTAACCAAATCATAATCCAATTGGTTAGCTGGAATTAATAATTCAGATTCCCCAGCAATGATAATGTGCAAGCCTAGTGCGACTACACAGTGGAAACTCAGGATGTCGGTCTCAAAATTCTCGAAATGGATTTGTTAGCATTCGATCCCAATTCTATTCTTCGATGGAGCCTCCAAAGGTAATCCGGGGGCCACTGGAGCAGGAGGAGTGATCCATTATCCCGATGGAACTAAAGATTATTATGCCTAGGGATTGGGTAATACAACGAACAATCAAGCTGAGAAATGGTCCTTGTGGATGGGATTACGCCTGCTTCAACAAAAAGGGATTCATTTAGCCATTGTTATCGAAAACTCTCTAATCACAATATCCCAAATTCGAAGACTTCAAAAAGGTGTCTCAAGTATCCCTTTGGACCTATCAGGTTGTATTTATCGTCTCCACTGTTGGTTTGACTCGATATATTATTTTCATGTGCTGAGAGCGTTGAATTCAAGTGCTGACACTCAAGCAAATCGTGGTGTGGTCCTTCCTTTTGGTCACCTGCAAGAATCTAAAGGCATAACCAATCAAATATATCCTCCATAATCATGAATTGGCAACGCTTGTGTCCGAGAGAACCAACAGCAGATACAACTGAAATTTTAAAAATCAAGATGGACGCCAACGATGGATGTACATGCCGATACTCAGGGTTCTTCGACTAAGGGATGGTAAATATTCAAGCTGATGACATATCGTCCATAGGAATGGTACAATTAGATTATGACTGGTTTCAATTCATTTTCTAGTCTTTCATGCCCTACAGATGTATATTGTTATGCTCAACTTTTTGTCGTATTTATAGTAATAGCAATAATCTAGTTCTATGTAATACTCTGGATTTTTTAAGTTGGCCTCCCGGGCTGCATTTTAGCAGTCTACTCAAGCTTTGATTCCAGCTACTACACTTTGTACTCTAGCTTGCTGAGCTTGCTCAGCCTTTTTTATTAATACTAATTAGTCGCTCTTGTGAAAAAAAAATTAGGTTTGGCCATAGCTATTTCGAGGGGTTTTGGGAAAGGACCACCTTCAACCTTTCCCCAAAAAAAAAATTATTAATTTATAGTTTTTTGAGTTTTTACAAATAATACAACTTGCTTGGTAGAGAGAATTTACATTTTCATCCAATTGTAATCCATCCTAAACACTATGTTACCAGGCAAACTAGCAGGACTAGCGCTTAGTAAGCACATGCACAGACTTGTGACCCAATGTCACTTGGGTCACCTCAATCACAAATCCTTAACTTCTTCAGAGTGTCTTGACGTCCAAGGGGAGAGCCCTATTCTGAGATCCTGTCAATAATTACACAAAATACCTTCCACAACCTCATGTATAGATCAGTGCCTTATGGACTCAAATAGAGAATGAAGAAGACATATCAAAGTATAATTATGATTGGGCAATAGTTTGAAACAAATAGTATGGTATGGACAAGATAAGCAACGTTCAAGTGTATGCCATTAGCCTTCAGTATGCTCAAGTTAGTTTGCAAATGTTATGGTTCCAAGTATATCATGTATCACTTATCATCCAACATTTAAGATCAGCAAATGGTAGCACACATTGAGTGCATTTACAAAGATGAATAAGACAATTTCAGTATTGTATAACAACATATATCAGAATTGTATATCAGCAGCAGTAACTTTGGTATAACAGTGTTTGTAGTACCCTTATAAGGTATTTAACATCATTCATCCCCACAGTTCACAACCATAAGCAATCGCATCCCATGAAACATCAATTATGCCAATTAGATTTGTCTATTAACCTCTGATTGGTGATTTTTGCAGGTCTGTCATACAGTGACACTTATAACCCAAAGGTAAGCAATGTCCAAGTGTCTATCAAGCCAAGTTTTGTCATGACTAATTGAGACCCATTTTCAACAATGTGTTGGCACAGTTACCAGTAGTCACCAAAGATTCATTACCAACATCAAACTACTTGAATATGAATGCAAGCCAACAATGATTATGAAGTACGTGTTAACCATTGTAATACTATACTTTGCAAACAGTGAATATCAGTTTGTTACATAAAACAAATCAGGACTTAAAGGACAAATTATTTCAGAACAGTTGTAAGGTACATAGATACATTTGTTCCAATGATGATATCACCTTCTAAAATTAGTCTTGTAGAATGGAATTTAACCAACGAAACAGTAGTAATTTCTGGCCTATTATCAATCTTTGTTAAACAATAATTAAGTGCTTCTTTTACAAGTGTAGTCTAACAATTGCTAACTTTTTTGTTGTTTTGTTTGTAGCAGGTTTAGGGCGGCAATGAAAGTGTGCAGGCTGCCAATTTGGCAGACCTGAGATGAGGGTAGGAAGAAGGCTGGAAGAAGGGGAGAGGAGGCCGTTAAGGCCTTAGAGAAGGCTGCCAAGGGTGATGTGAGGAAGGCTGAGGGTTAGAGCAGGAAGCCAAGGTCTTTGAGGAGCAGGCCGAGGGCTGCAAGAGGGAGACCGAGGTCAGCTAGGGGCTGCAAGAGGGTTTAAGGCCTGAAATGAGGGGTCCGAGGCTTAAGAGGAGCAGCAACAAAGAGGTCGAGGGCTGGAAGAGGAAGTGCAGGGTAGATTTAGGTTTGTTAGGGCCTTTGGAATTTCGTTTTAGGGTTTCTAGGGCCAAGCCGAGTTTTTAGGAAAAATGGACAAAATTTTATGCAGGCCCATAAATTCAAAAAAAATAATATTTTTCTATTTTTCTAATTTTGTTATATTTTTTTAGAGTTTTTCAGCATAAAATTGCAGACCTAATTCTAACCCTAATTCTACCATGAAAATGCAAAATTACACATGAAAATGCAAGGAATTTGATAAAAAAAANTGTGTGTGTGTGTGTGTGTGTGTGTGTGTAATACTTATATAATATAATTATTATATGTAATGTATTAATATTAATATTAATAAATTAGAAAAAATACAAAACAAATATAGTAAATAGAGGGAAAATTAAAAAAGAAAACAAGATAGAATTACAAGTAAACATAATTGTATTTTAAAGGTTTAAAAATAATTTTGTTTCCCCTCCCTTTTCATTAATTCATCCCCAAGAAATAGATTTCCCTTTGTTTTCATTAATTCACTCGAAAGAGATTTCCCTCCCTTTTCATTGATTAAGTTGGAAGATCCAACAACATGCCAGGTTTGGACCTCTATCCACAACCAATACCTAACTCATTCATCATTTTTTTCTTCGGAAAAGGGTAATTTTGGGGGTTTGCATTTGTTGGTAGTGATCATGGTCCCTCTCAACAATTCTACATAGCCAGCGATGGAGGATAATAATGCAACATCTAATGATAAAATCTTTTTGCTCTCTTGTTTCTATTTTTGCATATTTTAGAAACCTATCAATAACTATTGTAGTGTTTATAAGCATCTACATCTATGAATTTAGCTTATATGTGAGCTCAGTCCAGACTGCTTGAAACTACAAAATGTAGAGCCATAAAGGATGCATGCGATCTGTTTGATGAAATAACTAAAATTATGAAATGTAGAGTCATAAGAGATGCATACGATCTGTTTGATGAAATGCCTCAACAAAATGTGAGTTTTCTAAATCCATCCACTTACCCTGTCTTCATTGTTTCCACTTCCTTGTCAAGATAGACAATGACTTGGATACGGTTTTTATTTAGACATTTTCTTATTTTCCTTCTAAAAATGCATTTGGTTTTAAAATGTTGCATTCAATGGATTGACAATTAATAGCCACCCATAATAGAATTAGAAAGGTTCATCTATTTCAAGAGCCTTTGCGTGTTTATTATGATTTTCCTCTCGATGTTTGTTAAATAATTTTTTTATATTCTTTATATGGGCCTAATAAAGGGTTTGTATGGAATATGCATCTATAGTTCTGATTTGTGCCAGAAGTTAGTTACTTCGGTGCAGTTTGTTATGTCCATCATTTATCAAGTAGTAGGCTAATCAATAAAAGATTGATTTCACTATGGATATTTCTCAATGTAGCTGCAAGTTTCAAAAGGATCACCTTGTGAAAATGTACTAATAATTTATTCCATCGAAATCATCTACAACGATGAATGTTTACCATTCCTAAATGATACACAATTTCTTAGAGCTTCTTCAAGTTGAGGTACCTTGACTATAAATCGAGTCGTGCTTTCAATTGAGTTTCTTCAAATGTATTAGTAGATATGAAAAAATATCGCATTAGTTATTTCATTATCTTTGCATATCAAATCATTGACATCATTGGGTACAATTTCAGATAAATTCCAGCAAGTGAACTCTTTCAGATTGCACCACAATGGGTATTTTGCAAAATTGATGTCATTTTTCAGCAATCTCCTATAATCAGTTTGATCGGTTTTAGTGGCATCATGTGTTTGGATTATTAATACAAATTTCATATTTCTAATTTTGTATTATAGGTGTTTGAATACAAAAGAATCGTGCAGGATAACGATATACAGGTTCGGTACTCAACACATGATGTTATGGCTAATCTTGCATTGACTATTAAGTTTATTATTATATCCTATGATCTTGTTTTGAATAAGATTTTTGGCGAGATCTGCTAATGTTGCTTTTGTTTTCATTTAATTTTTTGAATTTTAGTTAATGAGAAATTTCCAGAGCTCAAACCAGAATCCTATCTTGTTGGTTTCTTAATGATATTCCATAAAAAAATCGGGAGTTTAAAACTAGTTCTCATTTTATTATTTAGGAGATGGATTTCTCCACATTTGAGGTCTGTAATGGGTGCATGGTTGTTAGGTCAGTTTGATCCCTTCACAGAAGTATATGAGGCTATGAAATGGTCCTTCCAGGTTTCTACATATTCCTAAACTGGTTTTGTTTATTACATATGCTCGTTCTCATGTGTTCCCTGCAGCCATTTATTGCATGATTAATTTGTACTTTTTTCTATTTATTTTGTACTAGTGGAGAATTGTCGTAGGCATATATTGTAGGTATAATACAATACAACTTTCAATAAGCACCTATTGTGTAAGATAAAGAGTGAGAACTTGTATACAAAACATCTCCATGGAGAAAATGGGGATGAAACTCCATTTGTGACAATTAAAACCCCAAATAAATTGAAATTTAGGTCATTGAAATGAATGGGTGTCTACAATTAACCATCGGAATGGTTGTTTTTTTATAATTTTTGCATTCAAGGATATATATGGTTGATTATATCATCATGGTGGATGCATTTGGGGAAAGGTAAATAAGATGATGGATTGCGAAAATAGTAAAATGGTTACATGGAAATTATTCATGATACTAATAAAACATGCACTTATTCCTCTGTTAATAAGTCAATAAATTTGAGACAATGTTTCCTGCAATATTAATCTTTGCACATATGAGCATCAAGATTGACATACAACGAATGTAAAATTTAATTTCAGAAGTAGATAGTGTTAGATCCCAAGGAATTGTTTTATCATCGCATCTGGAAGTTAATAAGGCACATGTTGAAGGAACCACATTCAAAAAAGAAGCTTCGCCACACATGTTGTCAATTAGGTAGCACAATCATCTAATGTATGATTTAAAAGTGCTCTACCTTCTTGTGTCAAATGACTCCGGGCTTGGGATCTTCCCTTGTGTCTAGTCTCTTTTGGGAAATGGCTCTTGTGTCCAAATCTCTTGTGTCTGTGTCCAAATGCCTCTTTTGATCCAAGTATCTTAATGCCTCTTTTGAGCAACTCCTTGAGTTGGTTCCGCTCATTCATTTGGGGTTAAATATATTCTCAATGTCTCCACTGTAATTTCTTCCAATATATGGCTCTTTGGAGCTCTTCTCAATTGCTCTAGTCTGAGAGCCCATTGTTTGGCTATTATGATTATGTTATGTCGACCAATAGATCCTTTGTTCCTAGCTCAATGGTCTTTGGTTCAGCTCCACTTGTTGTCTAGATTCATGTTGTTTGAATTAATTCCCTTACGTGATCCAGGGAGAGAACCTACTGACCATACTAAAATCCTTCGGTAAGATAAAAACTATGACTATCGGCCATACACTATGATCGGTTCACATGATTGGTTAATGGGGTACATATGTTATGCATTACCTGCATTTTTATTAGTGAATAAAGTAAAAGGTCTTGATTTACATCAGTCGTTGGTCTCTAGTAGACCATTTTTTCAAGAAATTTCATTCTCTCAATTATGTGTATCTCTGCAAGCCCAAGAAGCATTTCAATCTCTACCCACATATGGTGTCCCCTTATGTACTAGTGTCTATGTTTCATATGTGTATGCCTTTGGTGCAACCAGATTTCGAACATGAAGGGATGGATGTGCCAGCTCTGGGTCAATGGGTGAAAGGTGAACCACCCCTTATCTAGGGTCTCAAACTAATTTTAGCGGAATCTTGATCCGAAATTCGATCTGCATTTGCACTTGGAACTGGATCTTTAACTGCACCTGCATCTCCTTTCGCTTCAACTAAATCTCTGACTGTAATATCTATATTCATATCTGGATATGGATTTGAGTGAGGTGATAGCGATGGACTTTTATATGTAATTGGATATCCAACTTCTTTTAGGTGAATAGGGTCCACTGGTCCACAACTCGATCTACACATGTATTTTCACTTCGTTTTGAAACTAGTCAATATTATTAGTCTATAACTAGATAATAAACTAACTCTCCTTTTTCCCTTTGCTGGCCTTCCTCTTACTTTTGATGAATCAAGAGGATCTGAAACTTGCACTAGTACAAACTCTCGGACTAGCTCAACTTTTTGTTGACCTTATTGAGTTGTACATACCACATCTCTTTGTGTGTGCAACGTTAGAAATATCCTCTTCCGTGTTTGTTTAAATCATATCATTCAATCTGAGCCACTCAATAATCCGCACTTACTCTCTCTTTTATTTATCAGGATGTCCCTTTTCAGTGGCTTGGTCCAACCAAAGATATGCTCGACATAGGAAAACAAGAGAAAATGGGCAGGAATAGATAGCACAGTTTGATTGATAGCAAAGGGAGCAATAACAAAGCAAGAAACACCAAGAGAGGCATAGCCCATGTTTCAAATGACTCAATTTTAATAAAACATTACATTCCACATCTTCTGTGTTTAGGAGATCTAGTGAAGATGAGAGTTGAAGTCAAATAGTGCAAGGTTTGTGATTGAGAAGGGAGATATTTTCTCAAGTAGTCATATAAGGCAAGTGAATCAATTTTTTCCAAAGTACAAAATTAAGAGACAAAATTGATTTTTTCTAGAGCCCTAAACCATATGTAGCTTGAGCCCTTACCTAGAAAATGTAGCAATGGAGGAACAACCATACCAACACCCACAGCATGTATAGCTTGACCAAGCATGTGATTAGACTAGGAATACATATGGACATGAGAAAATGGAGGAGCGAAGAGGAGACCTAGTTAGTCCAATGTGAATAAGATTTAAATGTACACAACTATGATGTATAATCAAATACATCGTAGGTACAAATTACCACATTTTTGGTTGCGTGATAAATGACCATTAATTTGCTACCAATGGTGGCCATTTGGTCATTTATATGCGAATTTTGGTTTTTTTTTGTCACTTATCTCTCATTTTCATAGTGGACATTTATCTGTTTTTAGTGGTCATTTATCTATTTTTGGTGGTCACTTATCTCATTTTTTTCATTTGTAGTCATTTTATATATATAGGGCATAGAGGAATTGAACCACCAAACTCCTTCCTATAAGGAAGGTGCTCTTCCATTGAGCCAACACCCTTAAATAGAATTTATTATATAATTTTACGTCAATGATATAATAATTTGCAACTTCTAAACTTCTTGGGAAAACACTGCATTTGCTAGCACAATAGAGTCTGCAATGAAGTTTTCCTGCAGTAAGGATTAAATAATCATACAATTGGTTGTTATTATTAGTTGGCTTAATTGTTCCCATTTCATTACAGGGGACCAAAATACTACTTGATATTCTTACCTAGGATACACTATCATTTTCTTTAGCTTTATTTGTCATGCTTCAACATTACCTAGTAGTTTCTTTCACACTCTTACATTTAACATTGTATTCCCACTGGATGTATCCCTATCATCTTGGCTAGGGTAGATTTGTTAGTCAACCTATGTTTGTGGTTTTGAGTGTTGTATCACATTTTCTATTGATCCTTTCATTGATATGGTTGAATGTGATGGTATTTTCTCTCCGGCACACAATATAAATATGATAGCAAGGTTATATAAGATGATTACCACAAGAAGTAGAATCTACATAACGACCACAAGGTGTATAAATTTACATCTTTTTTTTGTTAATACAGAGGTATTTGATGAAAACTCATTTAAGACCCAAAGTAGAATAATCGTTCTTTGTATTGTAAAAAACACCAAACAATATGAATATACTAACAAACCTGAAGTCCAAACAATCCTTTCAATGGTTGCATGATGCATAATTTTTCACCAGAGCTTCCACTTCCTAATCTAGGCACCTCAAATTGTAGAGGCCATCAAGAGTGTTAATTCATACTTAATGTCTTCCAATCTAACTATTGAATTTATACTCACAATAGTAATATAAGCAACAAAATTGTAAAAAACCAGTGAACCAACCAAAAATCATAATATATATTACCTTGGTAAACAATCTGGCCTATCTATCATTGTTTCATACCTCTGGAATCCTAACCTTTCAAAGGCTCTTAACATAGACTCTGCTTTAAACCAAAGAGGAGAATTAAGTTGTTTATCTTGTTACATCCTCTAAAGTAAATATATGCAATAAAAAATATGATAGACTAAGCACAACTACCTTGTGAAGCCAAGAGAACACATAAGTGCCCAAAATTTTGATTTGAAGTTCAAATTTTACATTCACTGCCCTCTGAAAATGAAACTTTGGATTACCAAATTTAAATGCAATATTTTTTCATAAAAAAAATTCACGGGATTCCTCCCTCTTTGTCTATATATCCAGATAGAGGACGTTTTCAACCGTTATCCACAAAAGTGGTTGGTATACCTGAGGGATTCAACTTGATTTGAACCTCTGACCTATTGCCTTACAATTGGCAACACACCATTGGTGGATTGTTCAACCGATTGAGCTAACCCTTGGAGAAAAATTTACACACAAATATATTTATTATACTGGATAAATAAGCCTTATACAAAGGTTGTTTCTCTTGTGGAATCCATAGTCAACTATAAAAGTAATCTACTTTTGGGCCATTAATAACATTCATTGTATGGGTGTGATGGGCCTTATGAACTATGAAAACCATTTATGACGACCTAAAACTTCCAATTTTTTTAGCTTCAGTATGATGGTGAGGACAATTTTGGCAATTTTCTCTAAGTTGACACCATATCCATCAAACTTATATTGTCTTGAACACATAATACATTCACAGTGTATTATTTTACAAAAGCTCCTCCTACAGAATAACAGGATGCCTTTGAACAATTGTCAGAAACAAAACAAAAATAGAAGCCAAAATATTTTTGGAATTAAGCTAAATACAAATATTATGGTTTTATATATTCTTTACAACTTATTAACCAAAGACTTTGCTTATTATGGTAAATATTCAAAGAGAAGTGGAAAAAAAAGAGGCCAAAACAACAATAAGGACATAAGGGTTATTTCAATATTGACTATTTAAGGACATACTGAATGCATAATCATCATGACTACATGTTCAAAATGCCCATTTGGTAACCATATCAGAAACTCTGCAACTTGCAAGTATTCTTATGAACAAAAATATCTAATTACATGTTGGCAAGATTCAACTAAAGGAATAGTCAATATTTCTTTTTTTGAAAAATGTGTCTTATATTTACAGAAAGGTATTTACATCAGCAAAGTAAAAAGAGTGAAAGGGTATACACGAGGGACCTTACATCACCTTAGCTCGAGCATGCATTCTGAACAAAAATAAAAATGTATTCACTGACTGAATGATAAATCCACCCAATCTGCATAGAATATGAGATCTTGTTCTTATTAGATCATTCCTCGAGAACAATGTCCTAGTGTTTGGTTTCTTAAACAAAAAGTTTCTTTATTTTGCAAAAACATTACGCACACTCAGGAAAAATGTTTATACAACTTTTCTATAAAAAAAATCCAATTCAATGAACTAAAATAAAATCCAATGCACCATCAAATAGATGTAGATGCACATTTACTCAACAGAACTATTTTCCCCATTATGATTCGTTTTCATATCCACAACTGATAACATGAATATCTTCGTTCAATAAAGAAGATGGATTGGCAGATTGTGAAAGACCACGATTTTCCATGAGAGTAGATTGAATAAACACCAAATATTAACTGAATCTTTTCTCAAAGCTCCATTGGGACATGATCAACGATTTCTCATTGTCAAATCCTATCATACGCAATTTCAATGAGGGCTCAAGTCATTGGTTTGGACTAGGACTCACCTTCAACACCCTCCGACATTTCTTCCAAACTAACTATGGTTATAGTGGATTCAGTTTGGTTTGATCTCTTCTTATCATTATCATACCTTTTGTTTTTCCTTCTTCTCTTCTTTCTAGATCCCCAACAACATCTCAGAAAACATGTTCAAGATCCTCCTCACTAAGAAAAAGGTCATAACCATAGAGTTATTGTCTGTTATAACAACACCATGTACCCACATAGAAAGGTCCTTGGATACCATCAAAACCTATCAAGGTGATTTGCAAAGATTTTAGAATTGATATGCCATTCTGAAAATTACACAAGATGCATACGGAAGGACATGTTAGGTGTTCATCAATGCTTATATCAAAGAACACAATGTTGTGATTAACATATCGATCAATTTGATCAATACCATCTAATCTTTGAGGGAAATGTACATAGCAAGTTTTCTTCCTAAGAGCTTTGTTGTTTTTTATATAATGATCACAGTCAAGGTTCAACAGAAAGAGGCCATTTGTAAGGACAAAAGAAACTTGAACCTAAGTAGAGCAATGGGTAGCAATCATCATTGATAGCGTAGTAAATCATGAATTCCATAGGAGGAAAACAACTGAAAAAAGAAAAAAGCATATTTATCAAGGAATATACCAATGCATTCATTGAACCAGCTTTCTTGTGGTGATGGAAACCAAGCCTCTTTTCAAGGGATACATAAACTAAATGGGGTAATTCATTGCCATCATTGTCAACTCCCCCACTATGACCCAGGAATACCTGGAATGTCAAGTAAGAAATTCAGTAATACTAAATTCCATTATTTGAAACATATTTAGATGCATGTTAACCAAATCAAAAGAAATATATGATATTGCATATAGACTACAAAGGAAATATAAAGGCTATGGGATATTAAAGACAATTATTTGATACCTGGATCATCCCAAGATGGTCTCAAGTGTTGTTTCCTAGAAATGGAGTCTTATCTTGCATGGTCCATCCCTCCTCATGCACTTTTTGTGCTTTGGACACAAGAACATTAATTCAGATCATGTACTCTTCATATTCCCTCTAAAATTGGAGCAAACATGGAAGATTTCAAAGACAATAAAAATAAATAAACCAACAAAGTAGAACTTTAGAATTGGAGACTTTAATGTGCTCTTTCCTTCATTTCTTCGTATTATTTCACAAAGGAAGTATGTACTTTATCCTTCAAACAATCAATTTTCTTGGTAATGTAGAATTCTGGAGCCCTAGGCTTGATATAGTACTTTTTGCAAAATGGAACCCACTTGGCTTGCAAATTTTGAATATTTTAAAAGGGTTTCAAAATTCAACATTGCTACTCCATCATCATAAACATGGCATGAATCTTTATCGATGGGATAATCCACAATAAGAATAGATAGAACAATGTTTGTTGTGAGAAGACGAGGCTCATTTAGAGGGTCCATTGTACTAACCAAAATATCAACACGGACCAACTGAGATGGATCTCTTTCTCTGTCAAACCTATATATTGATACATTTTTGGCCCTCAAATAAGTATTTTAGTTCCTCATTTGTTACTAGCAAACATTTTCAACGAGTATTGAACAATTTATATCACATTGTTGTGCATTTGAGGACCGTGCGCTTGTTGAAAACATATCTATCCTCATCCAAATCATGGAGAATATGGATGCAATAATAATTGACCAAACAATGACTATTGTGGGAATCTAGTTTATATGACCCATTAATCCCTTGAGGAAGGGACACAGATGGAAAATCACCAAGAAATAGAAAAATAGTTTTCCAAACAAGGGACACCACAATTCATAACAACCATCAATAGTTTAGGAAACACATGTTACTATAGAAAAAATATTGACCACAAGAAAAGTAGTTGGAGTGATGAGGAGACCGGTCCACTTGAAAACATATAGCCCAGAAAATTCACCATCTTCATTTCAAGACTTTGATGTGGAAGTAAATTTTGTGTAAACCCATCCTATAAATTTTAATAACTCTTGAAATATATGTGTCGGTACATCTTCAATCACCCACAATCGCTCATTCCTCCACCAAACATCAATGTCATCCCCTCTCTAATGTAACTCTAGAATAACAATTGTAAAATGGAAAAAAAATATATATAATATAAAGAACACACTTGCAAAGTTGCTAATTTGAATATCAAAGTAAATAGAAAATCCAGGGGGGTGAAGCATTATATGAGAACAAAATCCAAAAAAGAACTAAAATATGACCCATCTAAAACCAAAAAGAGTTAAAGGGTGAGTGAAGGTTGATAGTATTCCCTGTATGAAGACAAATAGCAGGCAAGGTACAATATGTCAGCATTGGCAGGGATGTAAGAGGATAAAATATGGTGTTGATGTATGACATAATCTCCAATGGTTTCAATCTTCCAATGTAGCCATACCAAATTGGACAATGCCTTCTCAATAGAATTTCAACAGAACCAAGGGCCCATCAGATCACTTGATTCAAATGATTAGAAATATTAATTGGTGCAGATCCTTTAATTTGAATGTGGTACATTTATGCATGCAGTAGATTAAAATCCATCCTCGAGCATGCATTTTAAACCCAATAAAAATATATTCAGTGACTGAATGATAAATCCACCCAATCTGCACAGAATATGAGATCCCATTCTTATTAGATTGTGCCTCAAGAACAATTCCCTAGTGCTTGATTTCTTAAACAAGAAGTTCCTTTATTTTGATAAAAACATTATGCACATTCACGAAAAATGTTTATACATATTTTCTATAGAAAAAATCCAATTCAACGAACCGAAATAAAGTTTGGACATGAGAAATGTTTATACATTTTTTCGAATTTTTTTTCATATCCATAGTTGATAACATGAATATGTTCTTTCAATAAAGAGTTGGATTGGTAGAATGTGGAAGACCACCATTTTCCATGAGGGTTGATTGAATAAACACCAATGATTGACCAGATCTTTTCTCTAAGCTCCGTTTGGATGTGACAAATTATTTCTCATCATCAAATCCTATCATACGCAATTTCAATGAAGACTCAAGTCACTGGTTTGGACTAGGACTCACCTTCAACACCCTCTTATATGTATTCCAAACTATGGTTATAGTGGATTCAATTTGGTTTTCTCTCTTCTTATCATTATCATTCCTTTTGTTTGTCCTTCTGCTCTTCTTTCTGTATCCCCAACAACATCTCAGAAACTATGTTGGTTTAAGGTCGTCCTCACCGAGAAAAAAGGTCATAACCATAGAGTTAGAATTAATTAGGAAAATTAGGGGATTTTCCAATTTCTATAAAAAAATATAATTTATCCTATGGGAGGGAACCATCGTGGATTTTAGTGATTAGAGAGAGTAAAGGAATGGAGGTTTATTTTGGGAAAAAGAAGAGACACTAAGTAGAGTGATATCGGGGCTATGGGTTAGGTTATGGGCTGGTAGCCTTGTCAAGCATGTGTGCTAGCATTGTAATTTGGAGAAACTAAGTATTTGGTGTGAGAAATAGTGAGTTGTATAAATAATATAAAATTGCATCAAATTGGTGCTAAAGTATTATAACCATAGATACATGTTCAAGATTCTTGTTCAAAGTAGGAGAAACTGAAATGCTTGAAAAAAGACCAGATCCAACAAGAATGTATTTAAGAATACCAATGATACTAAGGAGGAGGAGTGTCTTTAATTCGAGGTATCACCCCCAAGTACCAAAGGAGCCCAATTTCAGTAGGCCACGTCCTATGTGAATTCCCCTTCGATCCCCTACGTACCGGGGACAACAAGAGACATCCCCGGTGAGAAACCAAGCTCAGGGAGCAAGGGGGGTGTCACCAAAACCCTCAGATATGAATTCCCATGGAACCATGAGAAATAGTACATGAGTTAGAAATTAGACACAATAGCTATGAGGTATAGCGAAAAGCAAGAACATAAATTTTAGTGCCATATTTTTTTGTTATTTTTATACTTTATAAGTTTTTAGGTGTTCCCAAATCAATGTTTTCTTAGGATATCAAGTCATCCCCATAACTTAGAAATGGTTTTTGATTTGGTTCTTACGAAAAACAACTATTTCCTAGGATGGAAATGATCAGAAGTTGATTGCAAAGAATGAATAAAAAATAGGGATAGTTAAAAAAAAAGTTCCTAAGAGTTCCCAAGCTGTTGAAGTTTAAGAAATGTGTCTAAATCATTAAATAATAGGCATAGGATGTCATTGTTTTGGTAGGGGTAAATGGATTTCTTTATCTCTGGCAAGTTATGAACCCCATCTACACGTTATCACATTCTCGCTTCAATGTCGAAGTCATCAAACTCAGCCAAACCACACAATGTTCTCAAGCTATATGACCATTAGGGTTTGAACTAGGGTGACACAACCGACCTCATCGCAA
>NWUY0300008598.1:0-16527 GCA_004151065.3 Larix sibirica | reverse complement strand
CATTGTCATTAAAGGTGAGTTGCTTCATGTTGGTTAGTGGCATACATTAATGGCTGGTAATACAATGATTTATTTCCATGTTTGACTTCATGAACATTCATTCACATGGTAAGAATTGTACCTCGAGTTTTGTAGCGGTTGAAGATTATTTGGTTTTATGATATCAACAACTTGCATCCATTAATCTTTCTAGGGTTTTATGTAACATCATATATTATTCCAATAATGGATTTCATACAGTATCTTGGTCATCCAGTTTTAGTAGCAGTCACCTCATATCGCTTGCATGAGTACATGCAAACCCTCAAGCATGGGGGAGTGGTTGTTGGGACCTTTAGATTCTTCCATCATCTTCAGATTCTTCCAGTATCAACATCTTCAATTCATTTCCTTCAGCATGATCATCTTCTTCATTTAGTTAGCATTTATCAACTCCAACTCTCTTTCAGATTTTTCAATAGATTTTGATCATCCTTCATCTCTCCAACAGTTTTATTCAGTTTCAAATTGTCATGTGCCTCATTTGCAGCCTCTAGTCAGCATACATGTTCAACCTCATGTTCCACAAAGATTCCTACATCCACGATCAACTCTTCAGAGGTAAAATTTGAGGTAAAAACATTATAAATTTTTTGATTTATTAAAATTCTAGGAGAACGTCATGAATAACCACCAATCCTTACCCCATTTACTTCCACTTTTAGATCTTTGTTTCCACTTCCATATGTTCCATTATTCTCATATTTTCCATTTATGACACCATTTCTTTCAAGGTATACCCAACAACATGAAATACCAAATGCATACTCTAAAGGTTTTCAAGGTATCACTTGGTTTGATATGGAAGAAATCAAAATCCACAAAACTTCATCCCATGCTCTCTTGTTGTTACAAAATGAAATCAAAAGGTCCCTTGTTTATGTCATTGCTACATGTTCAAGCAAGAGACAAAAAAAATCTACACCTTGTTTTTAAGATAATCGTTGTGACAAACAAGTTTTAAAAGAACTTCACCTATGATCTCTTGTCCATATCTTTCATCAACAATATTTACAGAGTTGAAACAATAAGTATTATGTCCCTATTACCTATTTTAAATCATAAGACAAATTTAGTTATGTAGTAAAAACATAGTTATATATGTCTTTCATGTCATATCTGATAGGGTACAATAGAATAATGACATACTCAATAATTTACCTTTTTGGCATGAGGACATTCCAACCCTTAGGCATGGGGGAGATGTTGGGACACCAATTTGTCATCACTATTTCACCATCATCACCATGTGTAGACATACATTTTATCATTATTACTTCATTTTCCATTCCCTTATCACTCCATTGGTCATAATACCTCATTAATTTCCATTTTACACCCTTCTATTCTTCAATGGTTAATTCATGGCCATTTTTCTTCATTTTTAATGAATTAACGATGATTATACTTTGTATTTTATCAAAAATAACTAATTACGAGTTTTTCCCAATGTTTACAAGTTTTCCAGAAAACTAGTAATTGGAGTAGTTTGAGATAGTTACAGGTTTCCAAATGAAAATCTGTCACTTGGATTTGGTAAAATATGTCTCTAGCATGGTTCTATGTCCATTGGATCGCACTCATATCACACGTGTGAATATCCAAGCCTTGTTCAAAATTCTAATCAAATCCATATTTTTAGTAGCAGTTTTTCCAGACAACGATATTGCACCTTGATTTGTGTGCAGATGGAGGCGAATCTAAAGATTCCGGAATATGGTTTTTTCTCAGAAACCACCAAATTGAGTAATACGTAGATAGTTTCATGAAATCTTCTACAATTTGAGAGATAAGGGGGGCGCTTTAAAGCAAATCTTCCCAAAATGGTGTAAAAACCAATATTTTGTGCATGCATGATTTTCCAAAATTACAAATTTGTTTTAACAGATCAAGAATTTGGGGACTTGGTTCTGTCATTCCCCACTGACTGTTCATGTATAAATAAATGTAGAAAGGGAATGATATAAAGGGAAGAGATATCCAAAGAGCTAAGTGTTCTCATATTGTAGCTAAGAGTTTTTATCTTAAGTAAATGAGAATTGTTTGTTGTTGATACAAGAAGAGTATTTAGTTCTCCTGAAGGTTTCTAGTGGCAATCACTAGATTGGGAGGGTCCCTCAATCCAAGTGATATGCTGCTCATTTTTATTTGTTAAGTAGATTATTGTATGATTGCTTGGGTTGTGTTCTTTTATTATGTTGTGTTGTCCCATTTAAATTTCATTTGTTGTATATGGAATTAAGTCAAAACTCAATTGTCATTTTTCAACCGTTGTACCTCTCTTACAATTCATATTTTATTAATTTGATCATTGTATGCAAATCGTTCCTTTCTCACTATTTGACCATTCTTCAAACTCTATCTTGCAATGAATTATTGATGGTTAAAGTCATATCTATATATGCAAAACAATGAATCAATATTCTCCCTTTCAAACCACAAATTCATTATATTGTTTAATTGCTTTGTGGATTTTTACTCTCTATTTGAATATCTGGTTATACATAGTATTAATTTCTCTCTTGCTCATTTGTTTCTTTCCCTTAGTTTTATGTTCATAGGATCGTTTATTATTCAGAATAAATATCATACACACAATCAATAAAACATAGAACAAAGTATTCAACCCCTTTTATTCTTTGTGTTTAATATTCAAGTTATATCAATTGATTTCTTTTCCATATTAGTACACTCGTTTGTTGAAAGATCTTTGAGTTTAGATTGTGATTGTGTTTTGTGTTCTAGATTGCCTTGATTATTTCAGTTTGTTATTATCAATGAATTTGATCCTTCGCTAGTCTATGTCAAGAGTGCTATGTAGCTTCTGTAGGACAAGAATTTTGACCAAACCATGGTGAAAGAGACTTCTCTCCCTATCGGCCATGCTGTTTTGAACTGAATATTAAGGAAATAAAAAGGCATATTAAGAGGTTTTCCTTTGAATACCAATAATAACCTAAGATGGTAGTAATGGGTCTTAGAAAAACGCCCTTCACAGGTAACATACCTCATAATCAATTCCAAGAGATCCCACCGTTGCTTCTTAATCATATGCGAAGGGAAACCATACTTGGATTTGGTTTGCTGGTTAGACTTAGCCAAGAATTGTTTCCATGCTTGGCTCTTCATATATTTTCCCTTAAAACACCTCTCGCCTTCCATAGTTAATTGGGTTTCCAGTGAGATCAATTCTTTAATCACACGAAGATCAATATCACCAATACAAGAGTTTGTGCCATCAAGGGATAGAGCAAATGCCATCATGACTGCAATGTTAAACCCAAAAAAAATTTGCAGGAAAGGAAACCATCCAACTTGTGTCACAGGCTTGACGCATTCCTCACAAATATACAGATATTTAGTCCCACATAACTCAAACCGCATGACAGGGGCCATCAGATAGAAGTGAATTTCACAGGGTGCAGATAGGATCATAGGTTCTGTAGGGTAACTAAATGAGACCTTTCCAACACCCTTAATATTTACCAAAATGAAAATGGCCCTCATGTTGAGCAAGTACTTGGAATAACCTAGATTTCCCAAGGCGACTAAGGTTAATGAGCTTCACGACACGTTGACAATTTTCGATTACCAATGACCATAAGTATCATGATACATTTGGAGATCGTGGAGATGTGGAGCGAACTTCACCTGACATATGTAAATTTGCAGAGACTAAGTGGCATTCCTAAATCATGATCATGCAAGCAAACCTAGCATATTGATACCTTGGGTAAATACACCATGTTAAACCTTAAAACTAATGTTGGTTGATTTCAGAAGTTTCATAGATCGTAACACAAATTTTAGTCATCAAATGGAGATTCAAAATTTGGTTTTTTTATGTAAGGTATGATCATTAGCTATCTTTGCATAACAACTTAACAAAGAGTTATGAGAAAAATCATATATGAGGCAGATTCATAAGTGGAATAGACATTCATAAATAGACATGTAAAGGCATAGGGTCAATGTGACAACAAATTAATATTCATTCCATTTACCATTGTATGAATGTATTTTAATCTATCCATCAATTTAAAATGATCTTACATAAGGTCTCTAGAATTTAAGAGCTACTAAATATCACAAACGAACACTAGCCAATAATAAAAGGTTAATTGATCACATTCGAGCCAGATCCTTCAATTTAAGCCAAACTTGATGTATAGATTTAGGAGCTACAAAAATTCCACCATAGATCAATGATCATCCAATCATACATGATTAAAGCCTAAGTAATTCCCCAACGAAAGACTCAAACAATATCACATTATTGGAATTTGTTTCAAACCTTATGATTAAAGAACAACCTTATTGGGAGTACCTTCAGAATCAAAGATNAAATATAAATTTTAAGGTTTGTTGTTCAAGATTTTGACTTTGAGGCAGTCCTATGGAAATAAAGAACTCATATTACCTAAGATTAAACCTGAGGGTTGTTGGCTGCCAACAAATGGAGACATACCTGGGAGAACCAGTTATCTCTTTAGAAAATATCTACAAACTAAAGGAGGATCAACAAAAGTATCTCGAAGTATCAGATGTCCCATCATGCGACTCATTTCACTAACCGACCTTAGGATACAACCAAACTTTACCATTTTGACAGGATACACCACCTTGACCATTACCTTGAAACTCCTCAATCAAAAAACGACTTCTGACTAATGTACAATGAAACAACCAATCCAGAAGAAATCCTTCGATTTTAAGATGATTAGAAAACACCGGTGAAAGATATGACCAATATTTTTCTCAAGAGGATATTAGATAACCTATCCCATCCATGGAAACGAGGCATTTATTTATATTTCCTCATTTACATATATATATATTTTTTATTTTGTTTCCATCATTTTTTTAAATATTTAGAGAAGAAGAAACCGATTAGAAGCCAATGCCTTAGTTTGGTGACTAAATAATGACAATGTCACTCAGAAGCACCACTAGAAGTGAATGGACTGGCTCGTGATGAGATCCTCCATACCTAAATTTATTTAATCAAGGGCCACTACCCCGTCTTTATGACTAGATGACGGTAATGTTAGTATACTGATACTCATGATCGTGAGCATGCCGACTCATTTTTGAGACCTCTTGTCCTCAATCAAGTCCTTCATCCCTTAAAAAAGAAAATTATTTACAAACAAAACAGTATGAGTAAGAACTCTGGCTAGAGATAATTTCCCTGGGTTTTTAACCAGATATCGACAACATCATTCATGAGAACCATTGGAAGTGAACATGCTGACTCGTAATGAGACCTCCTGTCTCTTGGTATTTCAACCAAGAGCCATCACCCTAGCTTGGTAACCAAATTGAGGATGTCAGTACAATGGGGTTGATGATCATGACCAAGTCAGCTCTATTCATAGACCTCCTATCTTTAACCAAATCCTTTAAATAATTAATTTTATTTACAATAAAATTGATGGATGGGGTAGAATTCGATAAGACTCCTTGAATTATATGAATGGCCTAATGATAACTAGTGTCTCCAATTAGTAAAGATTCCTCAGAAATAATTCTAATTGGTGATATTGTCACCTTCAAATCCTATTTACAAGAAAGAAGTATGGAGGTAATGACCAAGGGTTATTGAACTAGGTAAGCAAGTCTGAAGCAACTGTTTGAAGATTGAGTCAGACTTAAGCGAAGGTGAGGGCATCTAATACAACCAAACACTATTAACATACCTCTATATAAGCATCTATACTTTAGATATTGGGTTTGTAGACACATCTCAACGAGCTAACATGTCAAGCAGTATTATTTATTTACATTACCCTTTCTAAGTAGAAAAATAAAACTCGCAAACTATGTACAAGGTAGAGATAAGTCATGAAAAAGGTATTTTAAACACATACATTTTGTGAACATTGGATTATGAATTTGGGACTGATGATTAGAAATTAAGAAAGTAATTCCCAGCCGATCTGAAAACCGACAATAAAAAAAAGGCACGTATTCTAAAAAATGATTTTTTTATTGCAACTTAATTAATTATACCCTCTATCGTATTCTGCTACAAAAATCCAGCAAATGGTTTGATACTCAGAATAAGCTTCATGGATATAGACAAGATAAGTGTTGCAAAAAGAATTAGTCATCAATCAACCTATAGAATTGTGACTATGTTAAAAAAATTTACTTATCCTTAATGTGTGACATATGAACAATGGGGATAAGAAGTGATCAAAACACTATACAATCAACTAACCTTTTTTTTGTCGATTGTATGCACAAGAAATATACACAGAAGGTATTTACAACGAGAATCGGTCTTATTGATGAAATCATTGGAAGTATTTTTTAAGGATCTTCCCATTCACCGGAAAGGTATCAGACTGTCCTTCCAAAGTCTGTAAACGAAACGTACTTGGACCCAATTTCTCTGCGATTACATAGGGACCTAACCAGAGGCGTTGAAATTTTGTATGCTCTCCCTTATCCTCATGGGATTTGTCCCATTTTAAAACCAAATCCCGTACTTGGCATTCCTTGTTGGAGGATAAAATCTTATCAAACCACAACTTAATATTCTGTTGATGTTTTGCAAAGTGTCATTTGGTATTCTCCCTATCTTCCTCTAGTTTTAATAACATATTAATTCTCTTCTCCATAGTTGGACAATCTACATCTTGTACAAACTGTGCTAGCTGCAAGGATGGTAAAAATAAATTAGGGAGAAGAATGGCCTCCATACCATACACTAAAAATAAAGGAGAATTGACCATCGATGTTTTCGGAGTGACCCTATCAGCCCAAAGTGCCTGATATAAGGTAGTATGCCAATTCTTGTGATGCTCAGCTATTGATATTTTTAAAATTTTGAACGGATTCTTATTAGTTGATTTAGCTAAGCCAATACCTTGTGGATAGTAACTTCCTGAATATTTGACTCTAATATCCCTTTTTAAGGAAAACTCCGTCGATTCAACAGAGGAGAAGTAGGATGCATTGTCAAAGACCAATGACTTAGGTACACCAAATCTAGTAATAATATGAATNTAGTTGGTGCATTACAAAAACCAAAAGGCATGACCAACCATTCACACAAAAATTTCCTTGTCTTAAAGGTGGTATTCTAGGTGTGTTCTTCTTTGACATGTACCTAGTGGTATCCTGATTTGAGATCCAACTTGGTGAAGTACTTGGCATGCTTCAATTGATCTAATGTATTGTCAATCTTGGGGAAAATTCACCAATTCTTAAGTGTAATCTTATTCAAAAATATGTTGTCGATACACATTTTCCAAGTTCCATCCTTATTGGGGTAAAATGATGATAGGTGACCCTCAAGGTGATGTACTTGGTCGATCACCCATTGCTCCAGCAACTACTGCAACTTCTTCCTCACTTAATTTGTTTCAAGAATAGACTATCTATACAACCCAATATTTGGAAATGGGGAGTTAGGAAACAACTGTGTCTCATGCTCTACTTCCCTCTTATGTGGAGGCTCCCAGAACACTCCTATGTATGCTTGTAGCAACTCCTCCAACTGATATTTTTTCTCTCAGGCACATCCCTCCAGTGATTCCTTTACTCTTACCAATTCATCATGAAACTAATTCTCTCATAAGGAAAGAAAAACATATTTCTTACTTGTGCTAATAAAATGTTTGGCTTGGTTGGCACTTACTGGTGTTATGTTTGACTTACCTTTATGTGCATCGATGATGAATGGATTCCTATCCTTGATCAGGAAGTACTGGTTTTCTCTTCTCATGAATATCGCATCTCTCATATACATGTAGGTGCTTCCAAACACTACACCGCACATGTCAAGGGGTACTACATCTAACTCCAGTTCAACTATAAAATATGCACTTACAACAAATTTGATCTTATAATATTTCATGACCTTGATATCTATATCCTTGTGTTACCCATATCAATGGATAAGGGCTAGGATGATCATGAACCTCCAACCCAACCATAATCACTAGATCAACTACTATGATATTGGAATATGAACCAAAATCAAATAGAGTGGTTACCGTGGTATTCTTGATTTGGATCTTGATATGGAAGATTTTTTTCATCTCCTTCTCTTCCTTATGATGAAGGATACTCAGATTCACCTCCTTCTGCACTGAAGTGCAGACAATATTCCCATCCACATATGATATTATATCCACTTGTTTGCTCAAATCCATGGCTAGAAGGTTCTTCTTCTTGGAATCGTTCTTACACTTCTTAGGGTTTATCTTTGGATGTAGTTTCCAACACTTTTCTTCATTGTGACCATCTATGTTACAATGATTAGAGTGCTTTTTCGAATCCTCGCATTGATCTGTCATTTTTTTAGTCTTAATATTATATTTTTCTTTCCAATTCTTCTTCCCCTCCTTGGGAGTGTCTTGATTCTCTTTCTATTTGGAACCACTTGGTTGTCCTTTCTTGTGGCCTATATTATCCAGGTACTCTGCTTGCACATTGGCCTCATCAATCGTCTTGGGTGTGAAGAGCATCACTTGATTTCTTAAATGATTGTGTAGAACCTCCAAATACTTGAGGAGTAAATTTGGATTCGTAGGTGATATACCCACCATAATAGCCATATTCTTGAACTCGTTGGTGTACTCTTACACAATTTTTTCTTTCCTTTGCTTGAAGTAATACAAAACAGATCCATTGGTCCTCTACATACCAAATAAGGTAGAATTGGGACTTTATGATGGTTTTGAAATACTCCCACTTATTTACTAGAGGATCACCCTCCATTCTAAGTGACTCAGTGTGGATTTTCCACCAAGTTATTACACAACCTTCTAATTTAAATCAAGCAAATGAAATATTTGCTCCTCATCTATGTTGTGGATACTAAAATAGACCTCTAATTTTTGCAACCAACGATTCAACTTTAAAGCATCAATATCACCTTGGTAGGGATTGATATATGTTTTCACTTCCATCTTAAATAATGGTTGGGAAGTGGTAATGGCACTGGAACTTGGTTACTCTTTCTCAAGCTCTTTCCATAGCTCCTTTTCTAGGTTTTCTTTGTCTCCCGATTTCCCCTCTTATCTGATCTTTGAGTTAGAGCCTCCAAAATAATTGAAAGGTCCAAAATTTCTCTCTAGATCCACCATGAGGACTTACCTATTGCAAAAGATATCAATGAATTGTATTTACATCTTTATAAATTTTTGTTCATATCTGCCCCCTGATTATTCACTGAAATCATCCACCATGTCTAGGGTTTTAATACTTTTTATTTATTCCACAAACTCCTAGATCATGCAATTTTCCACAAAACCCAAAAGAAAACTACTCTAATCCCAATATGATCCTTAAATTGTCAAGGATATTCCACTAGAACAATTCGTCACAATGAACCTTACAACTTAATTCATTTTACTAGTTTAATTCCAAAAAATGATAAATAAACTAGAACCAAAAGGAAAATAACTAGAGAAAAATAACACATCCACACAACTAACACAAGATATACATTGGGAAAACCCACTACGGAGAAAAACCCATCCAGAAGTGAGGAATGTTCCTTGGTATTTTATTCTTCAATATGTAATTCAAATACAAAGAAAGTGGTACTCATTATGGAGCTACCTCTAACATTGTGAGCTACACAACTTCTACGGGATGTCCTACTTTCTCTATTATTCTCTAATATCAACTCCCTTACTATTGCTTAGCAATGGAACAATCCAATAAAATCATTAGAATGGGATCCATTTTCCTCTTAATGGATTAGTATTTAACATAGTTTGATAACCATCTAGGATTAATTTTAGGGTTTGTACATTCCTCAAATCCCAACTAGGCTTACAGTTTTAGACCCTCTAGAATGTTCTCTAAAGTTCACACATGACTAGCTCAACATGTATGGTTAATGAGAGATGATGTGGAATCCAATCAATACCATGGTGGTCATCTAGATAGGTCAACTTGTGGGAGGCATAACTTCCTCATACTGACTCCAATTGAGGTGATTCTTGCACTTTTTGAAATTTATCGAAGTGTAAAACAACGTCAAGGGGTTGTAGCTAATATTGTTGTAATGTCTTGTATGTTAAGCAATGGGAATATGTAATAAATGTTATTATTGTGGAACAAGGTGTCAGAACAAGGGTCTTTAAAGACCAGGAAACATTATTATTTTGTAAATAATTAATTAATATAAAACAACTTGCACACTAGAGACCACAAAAGAATATGGGAGGCATAGATCCACAATGTGAGGGGGAATGGGGACATGACTGGCACTTTAGAACTTGTTTGGTTGAACTTGGTCTATATTAAAGCCTTGGTGGATTTATTAGTTGATGATCAACCAAACATTGTACAATGGACCCAACTTTTGATTATNTATACATGAATGAAGTGTCCACACATGAATTTGAGTTGGGTGGAGTGAATTGGGGCCACTCTCCTTGAAATTCGAATTGCTTGGGTTGGATTTGAGTTGGCCTATTGTGGTTAAGTTAGCCCTCATTGGGTTGACTCAAGTCGCCTTACCTTGGTTTTATTTGACCCCCTTCGGTTCAAATTGCCTTCTTTGATCTATAAATGCATGGTTTATCTCCTTGGTTAAGGTTGTTCATTATTGTTCATTGTTCTTGGTTTTTCATGCCATTGATGTTGAGAGCTTGGTAAGCTTCTGAACTTGGGAAGCCATGTATGCTCTGCTATGTGAATGAACCTTGTGATTGAAGCACTATGATCTTGTATGGTGTTTGTGGAAATCCTGGAAAACTATGTTATAGTTCCTATGTGTCCACTGCTTTTCTTTGTCCTAGACCTGCACATAAATCCTAATGGTGAATGACGATGTCCCGAAGAACATAGGGGGTGAAGGGATTACCATTGCACCTGGTAGTGGGGTGGAGGAGAAATTAGGTGGTGATTAATTGAGTTTTGGTTTCTCAAATTGACGATTGATCTATCCTTGAGTGCACCTCTATTGTGGATCTGTGCCCTTAGCTGGGGGGTGGCTTGTCAAAGTGAGATATGGCTTGGTAGTGCCTTTGGCTGGGTTATACGTGGTTTGGTTGATGTCGGTTGCACATTAATAAGATAAATAGTTTTTTTAATCTAAATTAAATGTTTTTATTTTATGTTTCCACTATTTCTATAGATAAAAAGTTTACTGTTGAAAATCTTGATAGAGATATCAATGGTTGGATGAGAATTTGATGGTTTAATTGCTTGGAAGTTAGTGTATTCTCCTTGATTTTTAGATCTGATCTTGATGGAAGCTTGAAAATTTTTTATTCGTGTTTTATTTTCTATATATTTCTCTGCAAATTTTCCCTCTATGGATGATCATATATTTGGATGAAATTACAGATGAAAATGCTTGGTTTTCAGAACATTGGTTGAGGAATCCTACTTGGAAATTGGTGTTTTCTCCTTGATTATCAAATATGATATTGATAGAAACTTAAAATATGATTATACATGTGTTATTGGATATAGTTTACTCTACAATTGTGCCCTTCATGGTTGTTCATATCTATTATATGATTTTATCAATGAAAATATTGAGTTTTGACTGCTAGGAAATGGGTTTTTCTGCTTGAAAACTAGATTGAATGCATGTTTGTTTTGTCAAGTTGATTATCTGAAGTTGTATGTCTATGTATAAACTTGATAATTCACCCTTGGTGGCTGTATAGTGACCCATATATCTGTTATTCTTTCTATTTGGGACTCCCAATGAAAATATTGAGTTTTGACTGCTAGGAAATGGGTTTTTCTGCTTGAAAACTAGATTGAATGCATGTTTGTTTTGTCAAGTTGATTATCTGAAGTTGTATGTCTATGTATAAACTTGATAATTCACCCTTGGTGGCTGTATAGTGACCCATATATCTGTTATTCTTTCTATTTGGGACTCCTGATGAAAATATTGAGTTTTGACTGCTAGGAAATGGGTTTTTGTAGTGATTTTGATAGCAATTGGTAGATCTGATGTTTTATATGAATTAATGGTAGTATATGGTATCTATATACATGTCATTTTTTATTATTAAATGTATGTAGGTGTTATATTTAGATATAGTCCCATGATCAATGGAAAATTGTTAATGAAGGTGTCTTAAATTGGAATTATAGATGTGTAGTAATTGCATAGTTTTGTGGCTGGAAGTTCTAGTTGTGATTGTTTGCAAAGAATTCCATAAAGATGATCATATAGTATTATTGGGATGATTATTCACCTTAATGTTTTAATAATTCTAAGGTCCAATGTTAATAAGCTTGTAAATCTGGTTGCATCTTCATGCTTGCATGGTCTTGCATCTGCATGAACTTTTGGGGAGTTTTATAATTGTTTTGAAGGTGACACAATTTATTTTAATGGTGGAGTGTTGTTTTAAATTGGCTTGAGGGTATTATATCCTAACCTTTGGTTGACCATATTCTGATGTACAATACCTTTATTCAGCCTTCCTTTGGGTTTACATGTTCCTGTGAGCTTGGTTTCAGGGCCGAGTACACTACAAGTGGTATAAGAGCCTAGGTTCCAATATTGTGGTTGTTTGGCCTTCTACAGAGTCATAAATATTATGTATATGTGCATTTGGAATTTATAAATGTGCTTTGTGAAAGAATTTTAACCTCCCTTATGTTAATGGAAAAACCAGAAGCCTCACTTCAGAGATCATTTTGTTGTATGTTTTAGAATTAATTAATATTGCATATTTAATGCTCAATAGATTGATTAGTAAGTACTATGCAGTGCATATCTAATGATCTAATATATTGATTGGTTTATGCATGTTCACCTTGAATTGACTTTTTTACTATTCGGTGATTTGATTGGTTAATGCTTGTGCATTGCCTCTTTAATTGTTCAGTGATTTGATTGGTCGATGCTTGTGCATTTCCTCTTTTACTATTAAGTGACTTGATTGGTCGATGCTTGTTCATCATAAATTGCCTCTTTTATTTCTCATTGGATTTTTTAATATTGAAATTATTCTTACGCATGGGGTAAGATTATTATATTAGCTTCTATTGTATGTGTCAATATAGAGGAATAAGGTATGGATGCTAATGAAGGTTGTTAGGTCAATTCTAACAATAAAAAGTGGGCTTCATCTCCAACTCTCGTGGGAAATATTGGTAGATAAATGAGTCCCACTACTTGAGTAAGTCATTCAAGGAAGATATTTCCCATTCCCCGGACAAACGAATCTCCTCCTTAGGTAATGTATCATTTAGAAATAGATTTAGTATTGTTATAAATAATCTACTTTTTGGATAAATATTTGTCTTATTTCTTAAAATGTGTGAGGGATCACGATACTAAGAAGGAAGAAACTTATCTAAGGAGTTTTAAAAAAGGTTAGTAGGTGAATTTTGTCTCTAGTAGGTGAAGTTTGTTGATATTGAGCTTCACAATAATATGACCTAAACGTGGAATGATCCCTTTTGTACCTCAATTCACATTCAGGGGGGGGGAAGTGCTTTCTCTACCCCTTTCCTATACAATTTGTTTACATAACATGGTTGTGATTAGATATATGTTATTCTTTTGATATATAAGAGAGTGCTTGGATTTTGTTTGATATATGTTCCCAACATCATTTTTTCTTCAACCCTCCTTTGGGAGAAGATTTTTTCCTCTTTTCTAGATGCAAAATTGATTGTGGGTGATGAATATAACATGGCCAACTTGATTGGGGATCATGGTGGCATCTAAGGTTTAGTGATTTCTGATGTAGGGAAGAAGGCTTGGCCAAGGTGTAAGGCTATCTTTTAACCCTTTCGTCCTAATTGGAAAGAAAACATTTGGACTATAGGGGCTAGTTCACTTGGTCCAATTTTCATCAAGGGAAGGAGAAGGCTAATGTGATACTTGATAGGGTATATGGACCTATGGAGGAGTTTTCCATTTTTCGAAGGGTTTGACTCATTGATGTGTTGATGGAGACAACTTGCTCAAATAATCTATTGATTCAAACTTCAATTTTGGTGGGTCAAGTGGTTGACTCAAATCGATCTCGCTTATTCAAACAAAATGTTTCTCAAATTGATTCCCCTAATTTGCATCATCTTGTCCATCATGTTTGGAACCTTGTTCATCATCCTATCGGGTATAGGGGAAGGGTGTTGTGGTGGGATGCATTAATTTTTAGGTCTATCAAATTCATGTGTGGTTGTGGTGTAGATGGGGTTCTATGATTTCTTTAAAGAAAGGAAAAATATTTAAGAGGCTAGGGAGAAGTTGGAATAGATTCACGTTCTTCTTGAGGAGGACCTACATAACATTGTCCTTCAAGAGGATGCAATTCACTTGCAGTTTGTGGTGCATAGGGAGGAGGATTATATAGCCTTAAAAGGTGCCAAGGTCTATGCCAAGTTATAATGGATTCATGAGGGACATGAGGGATAAAATTTATTCTTCAAATTTCTAATGAAGAAAATTGTTGTTGACAAAGTACAAGACCTTCATAGAGAGTATGGTTCACTTCTGGAAGATTCCTCTGATATTCAAGGTATGCTTGGTGATAATATTAAAAACATGTTTTCTCTGTATCTAGTGATAGAGGTCATGGTTGCTACTAGGAATTATTGCTATAGGGTGTTTCCAAACAATGAATCTAATGTACCAAATAACATATTACCCAAGAGTGTGATTGCACCATAGATTAGACTTGTAGGTGATAGTTTTCCCTAGATATTTTTGCTTGCAATGGAGGTAGTGGTGTATGGTCATAGAGACATAAGAGTCAATATTTATCTACTACTAAAACTATCTAAAAAAAGAATGAACAACCCTTTATGTCCTTCTCAAATATGTATATATAGAACCTCAATTCATCCTAGTTTCTTGATAAAAAACATAATAAATTTAGTTAAGGAAATATCTCAACATGCACATTAGTCATGGTCTCCTTTTTTTTTCTTTTGGAATCATTTTTACCTTCTTGTTTGTCTATTTTTTTTTATGTTTTAGGATACTTTTCTACTTTCCAATTAACAACAACAATTTTATACCTTTTAACATTTCTTTGAACGCAAGGATAATATTTTGAAGTTAAAAGCAAGGATTCAAGCTTTTAAAAAACTATGGAAAGTGCCATATATGCCTAAAAAGTCAAAATAGGTTTCGGAAGGGTCAAATTTGGAATATGGAATCAATGTTTAGAAATTAAAGCTAGGTAAGAATTACCACTAAAAATACAAATTCGAATTAGGGTTTGGGATAAGGAAATTTATAACCTCGTACAAATGGAAATCTTCCAACAAGCTACCACATGTCACATTGGAATAATCATCCACTTACTCAAGACTTATCTTGAGCCATCACTATGTCACCACCAAGACCTTGAAGCACACCATAACTGCTTTCTCAAAGCCATACATTCAACTTGTACATACAATACATAGAAATGTCTTATTATAAATGTTACCAAGAAAATAATCTTTCTCAAAAAAGAAAAAAAATGTGGAGAGACTAATTTTGAAAGAAATAGCACCAATCTATCCTCTGGAAAAAAAACAAAAAACATAAAAAGTCAAAAAAATCAAAACAGTCTCACTAGAATCAATTTCTTAAAAGAAACATGAATGTATGAATATCAATGTCACATGCCCTCTGTGATATCAGTTTCTAGGTAAAAGAAACTAATATAAATAGTATCTTTAAACTATGGTTACTCTAGAAAGAATTTATATCAATGTGTATATCTAGATCATCATATAATTAAACTAGCATGATGGAAACTCACTAGCCATTAACCCTTCATTAGTTCAACAACAACTAGGGTTAAAATGCCAAAACATGGTTGAGAGAGGACATGAAAGCATTAACCCTTAACGAAATATTCTAGGAATCTAGGGCCAAGCATGACACATAAAACCATTGCGGTTGATCTCATGAGGTTATTCTTCAGCTACAAGTAGGGATATTGGTGCCATTATTATGGTTTATAACTAGGTCTCAAGGTTCTTGATATGGTTGTGGTAGTAAAATTGAGAAATCCAAGGCCTTTTTTATATTGTATTTTGCCACATTGTTCCCATAGGAATTAAAATCGTTGATCATATCCTTTTACCTCCTTCCAGACATCCCTGGCCATTATATATAGCAACTTATCTTGGCAAACATTTTTAAAAACCAAGATTGGTAAGAAGTACACGACCTACTCATGGACAAACCACGTGCATGTGACCTTTCAGTGTCCAGGTCGCATACCTTCCTGTTTAAGGGTAAAAATATATATATAAGTGAAAATTAAGTGATTTTTTAGGAAAATCACAATTTTCTCCGTTCCTTAACTTTCTATTCTCGTAAATAAACTCTTGATAAGTTCCCTAAATATTCCATTATTATATAAAAGAAGAAAATGATCAGCAAAGAGGAGGATGAAAATGATCAAAGAGAATACCCTTATGTTGCTGAAATTAGGCTGAGATTGAAACGCTTGTTCCTTTGTTTGCAAATTTGTTATAGCTTAAAATGACACTTCTCCATCCGTGACGACACTTGCATCGCTTGGTCGCATG
>NWUY0300008597.1:31064-56886 GCA_004151065.3 Larix sibirica | reverse complement strand
TGTTAATTAAGAAGCCTCAAATTGATTTATGAGACCAAATTAATAATAAAATGAAGCACTCCTCACGGCGGGTGTTTACTAGAACTGATGGAGGGACGCATGAAGGGCACTTGGCCTCATCTCATGCTGCCACCTCGTAGCCCATGCCTTGTTATAATCGGGAATGTTCCTCTTTGGATGGTGATGGCTCGAGTACTGCAGACAATAATGGTGCAGCTAGGGTGACGGAAGATGATGGCAGAGCGATAGAGATTGCAAGTGTGCGAACTGGTATGCCCAGCTTGGATAATAATGGCAGGGATGGTGCAGTACATCCGTCTTGGTATTCGACCACCCTTCCCAACCTGTGAAATGATGATAAGGCCCTGCTTATTTATACGTCTTCCTCCCAACTCGTTGCATTTCGAATTCCTGGTTTTTCTTGAGTTTGCTCGTCTAGTTATTGAGTTGGTTAAAGGCTCATGCTTTACCCCCACTGATCCTCCTTGGGAGCTGCTCTCCTGGCTGAAGGCTGCAAGCTCTCCTGAGTCACTTGCCTCCTTCTTCTCTTGTCCCCTTCGAATTGGATTTTCCTTTTGGCGTCCATTTCCCCTGTGTATGTCTACTCACCCTCTGCGCGCTTGCATCCTTATGTGTCAGCACCCCTTGCCCACACCCTCGTTACTGTACACTAGCTATGTCCCTTCTTCTTTTCGAAAGCCCTCCCCAAATTCCTATGCATTAGCTCTGTCTATTCCTGTTGTCGATATGCCTCCTCATGCGCAGCGTTATAGACATAGGAAAGCCAAGGAGGCAAGCTCCTCAGCCATACCTCCTGCCACTCCGTCCAGAGTTATGCAAAATATTGTCCACACTGCTCAGTTGTATAAAGACCAAATTCCTACTGCAATTCAAAAGGAAATTGAAGAGGTGGAAGAAGACGAACGGTTCACTCGCATCTGCACTACTAATGAGGAGGTTCGAAAGGAATTCGAAGCTCTGCTCCCGGATCCTGTCTACCCCCGTGGTCGTGTTGCTCTTTACATGAAAACCCTTGATCTTGCTTGGCAGCAAAAAATCCTCATGGGAATTGCTCTGATTGAACATGGCAAAGCTCATCAAGACATCCTGCTCCAATTGGATGAGATAACCATGAACCTACGAAAGATTGCCTCTCATCTCGGCATTAGTTTGGACTCCGGGACTGAAGCTCCTTCAAGCCCGGGTATTAAACAAGAATCTGATTAATCTATGTTTTTAGCTCTTTATGTTGTTTTTGTTTATGATGAATAACAGTAGACCTATACATAAAAAATCTATTTGTAAATGGTTCAGCCTTATTTCTTTTAGAGGCAGACTGATTTGTACCTCTCTGTAAAAATTTGGATCTGTTTTCTCCCCAGAGGGTCCAAATTTTTGTTTTTTTGGCCTGTTTTCCCTTTGTTGAGAGGGTTGTGAACTTGTTGTGAACTGTCATCTTTTTTATGGAAATAGAAGGAACTATTACTAGCTTCTAAAAAAAAAAATGAATCACTCTAATGAAGTAGTATGATTTTTTAATTTAATAATATGATTGTTTAATTGGACGATTTTTTAATTGGTTATGTATTTTCAAATAATATTTTTTCAAAATATTAATATTTATTTTTAAATTCACTAAGTTACAACTTTTGTTTTATTTATTTCATATATTTTATTTTTATGAATTTTTAGAAACACTTAATAAATAATAATATTCTCTTAATTGTTCTTGATTATTTATTTATTTTTATATGCTTTTTTAAATAAATTAAATAATAAGTAGAGAACATTTAAAATTATGATTATTATATTTTTTTCAAAATATTCACTTTTGAATTAAACAAAAATGCTAATTTATATTCATAAAAATGTTAGAGTTAGTTTGTTTTGTTTTTAAATGTTATTTTATATCATTAAAAAAAGGAGTAAATAACATTTTTAAAGTCCCTACAATACATTACATAGATTACATACCATACGTTCCATAAACATAAAACAATTATAATTATTCAAGTGGGGTAAGCACTAAAGACATTTTATGGTGAAGAAGCTTCTACAAAAAGGAACAAAGATCATTTCAATCATATTTTTTTTCTTTCTTTCTTCTTTTTCATTGTCCATTTTTCTAGAGAATGTCCTCCTGACAATCACCATAATTATTCAACTCGAGTAAGCACTAAAGACATTTTATGGTGAAGAAGCTTCTACAAAAAGGAACAAAGCTGATTTCAATCATATTTTCTTTCTTTCTTTCTTCTTTTTCACCTTTGTCCATCTTTCTAGAGAATGTCTTGTGACAACCACTTGTGGATTATAATGATGCATTTTAAAAAATTTAACTAAAGAGTGCTACCTATCAGGTTCATAATTTTGAGATTCATGTGTTCTTTTAATTCCTCATACTAATATTTCATTTGCAACTATCTTTGGAGAGGAGGGGTCATGAGTACCCCAACATGAAGGTCGGGGTGCACTTCCCATAGCGCGTGTCAAAGGCTCATGCGGATGCGATGGATATTGAGTGTGAAGATGGGTACACTCTAATTGTGTGGACATGGGCATGGCTTGAGGCATGGCCGGAGCATGGTGCCCACACACTCCAAAAGGATTAAGTGAAAATGGTTTTGCAAAGACATGATGGATGGGAGCACGAGACTTGGGGCACGTTGAGATGGACACGTGGACCCAAAGCACCCACCCGTTGGATCAGATTGCGAAGTTGAAAATTACTTGCGGAACACATTATTCACTTGTGAGAGTTGGGAAGATTTTTGGAGTGGGCACACCTGTGGGAGTTGGGTGAAATTCGGCTTGGGCACACATGATATTTGGGTGCACATCGATGAGGCCACACTTGAGTTGGCATGATAGATTTGGGATCCCCTTGGTGAGGTCACACCATATAAATGCAAGTGGAGTGAAAATAAAAAGTCATTCAAGTCACTCAAGCAAATATGCAGAAGAATTCAATTAGGCAAAAGTAGCAGAACTTGGGTGCAATTTGTCGGGACGTAGTAGCAGGACTCATGCACAATCCATTGAGACATAGTAGTATGGCTTGGGTGCAATATGTTGGGACATAGTAAGACAAGTTGGGCATAGTCTGTCGAGATAGACTAGTGTAAGTTGGGTGCTGTCTATTGAGATGGAGTAGCATTAGTTGGGCACTGTCTACCAGGACAGAGTAGCATGAGTTGGGCACTGTCTGCCAGGATAGAGTAGCATGAGTTGGGCACTGTCTACATGTAATATCCCAAGTTTGTACCCCATTGTTAATAAAGTCACAGAGGACTTAGATACATTTGACTTTGAGTTGTAGAGTCTAAGACATCATGAACAATTGATGATGTGATTACTTAACTTCCAAACTTGTTGGGGAACATCCAATTATGAAGAGGGGCCAAGCTTGCTAGAAGGAAATGACTTACCAAGAAAAAATAAAAAGAATGGAAAATAAAGTTAAACAAAGATAGGAGAAATGAAATATTAAATAAATAAAGAAAATAAATGACAAAATTCAAAAAAACCCTAACCACTTCTTGAAATTAAAGACAAGAAATAAAAGATAAATTTGAATAATAAAAAGAGTAGAAGAGAGGGAAAAAAGGATTATTTTCCTATGAAGAAAGAACAACCAAAATATTGAATATAGCAATCCTTAGAAATATATTACGAATACAACGGTAGAGATATATTAGGAATACAATGGTAGAGAGAGAACATTATAGGAGGTAATGTTTCTTAGCTATTGGAGGGTAGTTGAATTCCTTGAGTGCTAATTTGACTATGAACATGAACATGGTCTTCCGAGTAGGGGCAATTATTGGAATCTGTTAATTTTGGGAATTCACGGAGCTTGGTAAAAAACCTTGTGACTACTCCGCATAAGTAAAGAAGTTATATAAACAAATATTCCCTAATCCTTAGGGTTCTAGCTTGCTTGGCTTAGCTCAGGAGTGATTTACTAGACCAAAG
Organism: Larix sibirica; assembly: GCA_004151065.3. Classification (NCBI taxonomy): domain Eukaryota; kingdom Viridiplantae; phylum Streptophyta; class Pinopsida; order Pinales; family Pinaceae; genus Larix; species Larix sibirica. Next base: position 52,911 of record NWUY0300008597.1, on the reverse strand, counting down.
TTGTAGAAAAGTTCAGGAATTTATCACTGGGTGGCACATAGAAGTTCCCAACAACTTGGTTGCTTTAAGTAGATAAGTGTATCTATTCATATTTACAATTTTGATTTACAATTCCTTTATTGTTTAACTTTGGTTGTTAATCTTGAAGAGATACTTGTAAAAATTGTAAGAGGGTCATTTCATATTAGTAGTTTATTTGTTCATATTTTATAAAATATTTTGTTTAGTTAATCAATCAAAGATATACTTCTGCATTAAGTTATTTAATAGATTTTCTTGATATTAATCTAACTGATCTACATTTATATTGTCTTCTTGTGTAGAATTTGTTTAGATTTATTAATTGATTTCTAAATATATAATTATTATTAGAAAATAAAGCAGGTGTTACCATTTATTTTTAAGGTTATTCTTATTTTAACTTATGCAAATTGCTGAATATATTTATGGTGCTATAGAAAACAATGACTTATACATAGGTTTTTCTTTATCTATTATTTACCATACAAACTGATCATTGTTATTCTTTTAAGTTTTGAGTAAAACCTATAGTTGTTTCCCATGTTATCTCTTATATCAGATACATATTATCTTTATAAAAATTCAAATAAATAATAAATGTTTATACATATTATTTTATAAAAATTTAAATAAATAATAAATGTTTATATTTATGTGCTGGATATACAAAGTAAGTATCCAAAGTAAGTACGATAGGTAAACAATGTTTATCTATAACCCAGGTTCAAGGATCGAAACCCCGAGAAGATATTTGATCATGACTATCTAAACCCTCTGTAATATGTAAAAACAAGACATATTTTTATAAAAAATATTACAAGAATGCCACGAAGATTTTTAAGTAGGGGAAGACTTGAGCATTTACTCTCTAAACCAAAGATCGAAACCCTAAGAGAGTAAATGCTATTAAACAGAATCAATATATCAGCTCCATAGCATTGGATGGCCAAGTCATGGTTGTCCATTATATACATACACTAGTTTAACTGGGCCATCACTAACATTTAGGCCTTTTGTAAAATTCTGTAAGCGTGGTCTATTAAATATACATTGTCTATTAAACCAATACTCATTTTGAAGATCTGAATCGAAGATCTGAATCCTTGTACACAGAATACGGCTTGTCAAATTCTGAGTTTTTATAAATCCATTTTCAGTGAGCAGGGGCCATTAATCATTAAAAGATTTGGTACATTTGATCCTTAGTTCAATTATCTTATTCTATTTTTTGATGATGGTGCACAAGATGGTTTGTGTGTAATTGGAGGAGCTATTTTTTTAAATGAATCACATTACTTTACATTAAGGCTCAATTGTGGGAATGGGACAAATATGAAGGCAGAGCTCCTTGCTTTTGTGGTGCGTACTGAAAGTGGCTAGTATCTTTGGTATTGATGATCTGAAAATTTTTAGGGACTCTAGGGTCACCATCAAATGGGTGCAAGATGAATATAATCTTAAAGTGTTATCTCTTGCCCACTGGTGTATCAGGATTAAATCAGCTATCCTCCTATTCAGGAACATCTCTCTGGAGCACATTTACAGGCAACACAATTATCTGGCAGACAAATTGTCCAAGCAAGCTTTGTGCGGTGATTTTGGTATTTTAATCTGGGAAGAACTTCATAATTCTCAGGTTCTGAACTTTGGAGATCTGAAGATTTTTGAGTAATTATATGTTTATGGACGTTGTATGTCATGTAATTTTGGGTTGATGTTATTTGAGGTATTTTGTTTACCTCTTATGAATGTTAGCTGTAGCTTTTTGATGTTTTTTTTAGTTTGGTAGGCATGACTTTCTGCCTCTGCTTGGTTGAGTCTTCCTAAAGACTTGCTAAATCATGTACCTTTTGATTCGATAAGAATAACATTGGTATGCTTTTTTCTGTTGGAAAAAAAAAGTATTTTCCAAGGGAGGAAGGTGGGGAAGTAATTAGTATGGCATCTTATAATTGGACTTATATAACCAATGAGTGAAAATGAGTATATATAAGAGGTTGTTATAGTATATTGGGACATGTTCAGGAACGTGTCGAGTTTGAGGTGTGTACGTAGTTAAATGTGAACTATTGTGGAGCGAAATCCCACTATATGTCACTGTAAGAAGTATCAATGCGGAGTGAAATCCCACCATATGTCACTGTAAGAAGTATCAATGCGGAGCGAAATCGCACCATAGCGATAAGGACATGCCACTGATGGTGCAATTTAGGAAGTTTGGTGAACCAGGAATTCATGGCGGAAAACCCTAGAAGTTGCAGGAGGGGGAGGAGGTGATGGCAGAACAGGTGGTAATGGGAGTAGTGATAGGATAGGGGCGTACCCATGGTGTTGTCCAGCCTAAACCTAGTTATTTCACGGACTAAAATGAGGGCCCTGGAGTTCGTTCAACAACCTATGTTGAACCTAGTACCAACCAGGTAAAACAAGTGGGAAAAATGATTTACTATTACCTTGTTTTCATTCGATGACAGTCTCTAGGGATGAGCTGTTGACTTTCTAGGATTTCGAGTGGTCATATTATTCTATTACTATGGAGGAACATCTTAGTCTAGCGAACAATGATGGAAACCGGTCTAGGGGACGAGCGACCGATGGTTCCAGAGATTGCGTCATCTTTCACTTCTCCTATTTCGGTGGATAGAGGAGTCGGTGTCTGTCCGGTTTCACGGGCTGACTCCACATCTGGCATATTCACGAACCCGAGAGCGAAGGTATCCTATGAACCTTGCCCTATTTCGGTTCATAGGGCTTCACCTACTTCTGGCGTCAAGGAAGCCTCGGGGAGGGGTCACTTACAACTTTTCTCTTTGAAGGAACTAGAATGCTCGTAGGGGGTGGAAACCAAGCACCATACGCCTAGACTGAAGTTTGAATGGGAGAGAAAAGGGAGGCCATTGTGTGTGTTGGGGAAGGATGTAACCATGGACCTGGTGCTGGTGCTGAGCCAGAGGGTGTTGGTGGGTAAGTTCGAATGCATACATTTGAAGAGGTCAGAGATCCTTTCTTGGATTCGACAGAGATGGAAGCCCTATATCTCCAACATACCCAAGGTCTTATTGTTGGCTAATGGATGGATTATGTTTCAATTCCTTTCAGAGGAAGACAGAAGGATTATTGAGGAACAGTTCTGGGTTTATGGTAAGGGTTCTTTGGTGCTGGTTCGTTGGCACAACATTTTTGACCCACGAACTGAGAAACTTACTAAGCGTCATTTGTGGACTATTCTCCCCGGGTTCCCTCTTCAGTGCTGGAACATCAACGATTTCATGGACGTAGCCAATTCCATAGGGCGGTTCATATTGATGGAGGAGGAGCAGTTGATGGGATCTGAGAGGCGCTCACCTCGGATGCTTGTTGAACTCGATAACTCAGAGGGTTTTCCTGGGGAGATGGAGGTGGTGTGGGAAGGCGACACTTTCATTCAACGTCTGGACTATTGACGGATACCTTTTAGATGCCACCTTTGCCGAAAGGTGGGGCACTTGAGAGCCCAGTGCGAAACTAATGTGGAAGTCGAAGGCAGTGTTGGTGGCCGGGGGGGAACGGATTTGCGATCCGGAAGATGGTCAGTGGCACGTCAGTGGGTACCTATTCCTTTGGACCACTCGTCGACATCCATTTTCTTGGGTAATTTTTCACAAACCCTACCGGTCTTGCTTAAATTCCTAACCATGGAAGATATTAGAAAATCCCTTCCTTCCTGTTTGGACCTAAACTTTGCTACTGGGAAGGGTTTTGGGTGTGTGCCTCTCCCCCAGGGTCTTGGGGAATCTCGTAGTTCAACTTGTGAACCTCTTGATGGTTTACCTTCGGAGCTTGAAACAATTTGTGATTTAGGGGTTTCGGTCCCCATTGATGCTCGTGAGGGAGTGTCTCCTTCTCCAATGCCCTTTCAGTCCGATGTCGAAGACACGACCTTTGGATCCAACTCCCTTTTGGGTCGGGCTAAGCCCCATTTCTCGGAAGAGGTCTCTTAGAACTGTTTAGGGATTGTACTTTATCCCTCTCCCCTTTCTGACATGACTGCTCCATCTTCACCTCCTTTGGGTGGTGCTCTCATCCCTTTGAAGACCTATTCCTCTGCTTTGAAGGACAACTCCACTATCATCCCCATCTCTTCTATTTTTAACGGGAATGTAACTATTCGCAAAGCAAGAAAAAACAAAAAGGGTTCTGGTAGATTATAGGTGGGGGAAGAGCTGAAATCTTCTAACATTTGTAACCTTAATCTGCATGTAACCTCACTCTTTGACAAAGGTCTTAATAGGGTTTCACCTACTCGGGCTCTTAGAGAAGATATATCTCATGGCTTGGTTACTCAATGAATATAGTCTCATTCAATGTACGAGGGCTTGGTAGTGGCCCTAAGCGTACTGCCCTTAAAATATTTCTTGATATTGTTCACCCTGCGCTGATACTTATTCAAGAGACAATGGCAAGTTTGTTGGATGCATGTAATTACTTAAAAATTAAACCTCAGTGGCATGTATGTGCTTTGGATGCGGTGGGACATTCCGGTGGTACCCTAGTGGCATGGGATCCTATGTCGATTGATCTTAAATCTTATCTTACATGTGCAGGTATTTTGGTTGAAGGGACTTTCAAGGGTTTCCATCAAACAATCCAGGTGCTTAACATCTACAACCCATATCGTCAGCGCAGGGATTATTGGGAGCAAATTTATGCTTATGGGTTATTAAAGGACCCGACACTCATTCTGGCAGGGCACCTGAACTTTACATTGAACCCGGATGAAACTTGGGGTTCGGGGAATATAATGGATCCGCTGGCTCACTTCTTCAACTCCTTGTTTGAAGCTGCCAATTTGGTGGATATTGTACCTCATATTTTATATCCGACCTAGTCGAATGGAAGGTGCAGGAAGGTCGGAATAGCAAAATGACTCGACCATTTTTTCATGGCGGAGGAACTCTGTGGAGCCATGGGTAAGTACTGCACCTAGTCTTATTCGGTGGGTATTTCTGACCATAAGGCAGTCATACTCCAATTGGACTTTGATAAACATTTTAAAGTATATCCTTATAAGTTCAATCCTGGTTTATTGGCGGATATTTCTTTATGCGAATGGATCAGGAAAAAATGGTTGGATTTGAAGTTGAAGGTCCAGGTGTCTCCATTACTGGGTTACCCCGCAAACTGTCCTTATTAAAAGAATCGGTTATGGATTGGGTTAAAGCTAATAAAGTTGAAAATCAGATGCTATTGGCTGGCATTGAGAAGGAAATCCAAGACATCTCGAATGACATGGAAGAATCTTTCTTCTCTATGGAGCATTGTAATCATCTTATTGGACTGATGAATAAGAAGGAGAATATTCTTGCACAGATTGAAGAGGAATGGAGACAGAAGAGTAGGGCGATTTGGTTAAAAGCGGGGGATAGAAACACTCATTTTTTTCAAAGGTTTGCTAACCAGAGGTGACTGATGAATGCCATCTGGGATATAAAAGTGGATGCAGATAGGACTGTATGCGACAACCCTTCTCTAAAACGTGCTGCTATAGAACATTTCAAAGGTATTTATACTTGCAGTAAGCCCACTAATTTGCAAAACCAATTATCGACTATTAAAAAATTTCCTGTTTCTTTAACGAGGAGGATTGTAGGGAAGTGGGAAAACTTGTTACTAAAGACGAAGTTTTTAGAACCCTCAAGCTATTTTCCAAAGACAAAATCCCAGGGTTCGATGGGTGGGCGGTGGAGTTTTATCTCCATTTCTTCGATTTATTGGGAGAAGAGCTTACGAGTGCCATTGAGGAGTCAAAGACCAAAGAGTGGATTCCCAACTGTTTAAATACTACATACATCACTCTTATTCCGAAAGTGGACAGACCTGTAGATTTCGACGATTACCATCCTATCTCTCTATGTAACCTCATGTACAAAACTATCACGAAAATCATTGTTGAAAGAATCAAACCTTACTTGGGAAGGTTTATTACGAAGGAACAGTTTGGTTTCTTGCCAAATCGTCAGATTATGGATGCTGTAGGTGTGGCCCAAGGAATTCATTCTATCAAGACGAAAAGGTTGAATGCTTTTATACTTCGACTTGATTTACAAAAAGCATATGACAAAGTGGACTGGTCTTATATACGATTCATTCTCATCCATATTGTACTCTTGGTGGAAATGGTCAATTGGATGATGGTTTGCATCTCGACTGCCAACTTTGCGGTGTTGGTGAATGGGTCACCTACTTCCTTTTTTCGCATGACCCGTGGCCTGAGACAAGGTTGTCCGTTGTCACCTTATCTTTTCATTCTGGCCATTGAGGGTCTTCGTTTATTGATAAATAAGGCCAAGTCTCAAGGGCATATCTTTGGAATAAATGTGGCGAGGACTCTTTCGGTTTCACATCTCTTATTTGTTGGCGATGTCCTTCTATTTGGAGCAGGGACAAGAGTGGAATGGATGCAGTATCATAAGATTCTAAATATCTTTTGTGAAGCGTCGGGGATGCTTATAAACCCTACCAAGTCTTGTTTTGTCTACAGGTGTGAGGACTCAATTACTAAAATGTTTATTGCTGATTTATTTCCTTATCAAATGAAGGACATTGAGGTGGGTATTAAATACCTTGGATACATTATCAAACCCAACTGCTATCATGTTGCCGACTGGAATTGGCTTATTCAGAAGATTACTAGAAGAATTAATTCCTGGTCACATAGGTGGCTTACATTGGGGGGGAGGCTTATCTTGGTTAAATATGTGCTACAGAGTGTTCCGGTGTATTGGTTCTCACTATTTGTTGTTACAACGATGGTGATTGAGAATATCCGGCGCAAAAAATTTCATTTCTTATGGGGAGGTCATGCTGGTGCCATGAAGCTATATCTTACCAGCTGGGAGAGTATTTCTATGCCCATACAGATGGGGGGATGGGGGATCAAATGCTTGAAGGCCTTCAACCAGGCACTGTGCGCAAAGAGCCTCTGGCACAATCTGTTTGATGAGGGACTTTGGGGTAAGATTATAAAAGCCAAGTATTTGAATGACCTTCCACCAAGCCATTGGTTCAGGGCATAGTGCACTACTCCATCTAAAATATCAGAAGTTTGGAGAAGCCTTCTTAAGACGTTACCTACCATAAATCTTTCTCTTTGTAGGGCGGTGGGCCAAGGTATACAAACCTTTGTGGGAATCAATCTGATTTTGGGCCTTCATGAAGATTACAAGCTGTCTTCGGATCTTTTAAGAGAGATACAGGGCATAGGCATATTTGTATTGAAACAGGTGGTAAAGTCCCTTGATGATTCCACAATTTAGTGGTTCTCCTCCATTGATTTGTCACTTCCTAGACCACTTTGTGAAGAATGGGACACGTTTGTTCACAAGTTGATCTCAGTTGGCATTTTCATTATTGACATCTCCGATCTGTTGGTTTGGGAATTGAATCCCTTGAAGGGAACGGTGACTGCCAGGATGGCGTACAACACCATGTTCGATGTTATGCAGGGGACAACTGATAATAGGTGGATGAGGAGATTGTGGAGTGATAAGTTGCCACTAAAAATCAGCTGCTGCATTTGGTTATGCTTAGAGAAAAAAATTCTGACTTGACAAAACCTACAGAAAAGGGGGCTTTAATGGACCGGGCATTTGTCAGTTGTGTCAAAAGCATACAAAAGACATTAACCATCTCTTTGAGAGATGCTCTTTTTTTCAAGGGATTTGGCGAATGCTTAGGATACACTCTCCACAGCTCCCTGGATGGGAAAGGAACCTGTTCATTGAAAATATGGTGTTATAATCTTTCGCAGGTGAACATCTATACTGTCTTTATTACTATCTGGGAAGTATGGCGTGAAAGAAATGGGGTGATATTTAGGGATAGTAGGTCTAATTCTGATTTAGTTTATGCTCGTATATGGGCATGGTCCCTTTCTGAAAATGGTCCTCCAAACAAAATTATGAATAGGTCATTATCTTTTGATGAAAATGAGCATACCTTTCCTATTGGTTACTTTGATGGAGCTGCTCAGGGGGGAGTTTGTGGCACAGGCATGGTCTTAAAAATTTCTTCGGACCATTACTTTCATTTGCATCTCAAAGCAGGGAGAGGCACCAATACCAGAGTTGAGCTTCTAGCTCTATAGGTGCTTCTGTGGTATGCCAGGAAGGTGAACATAGATACTTTTCACATTTTTGGGGACTCACAGTGTATTATTGAGTGGGAATCAGGTAAAGTATGCTTGAGGCCTTTACTACTAGATCACTAGATGCAGAGGACACGAGCATTGATTATGGCCTTTACTGAACTCTCTTTTACTCATATTTATCGATGCTTTGACAAGGATACTGATGGTCTCTCAAAGCTGGCTCTGGGTGATATGGATGGTATTCTTCTAGTCAAGGAATTTAGAGGAGCATTCCTAGTTAGAGAGAACATATTGGAAATATGTTAAATGACAACGTTGGGTCTTTTTGGACAATTTTTTGTATGAAGTATGGACACTATCTGTGTTACTAGTTTTATGTTTTTCTGTGGATTGAACATTTTTGTGAACATAAATTTTAGAAAGATGAATTTTCTGTATCGATGAATGGACGGTGGGTATTGAGAAGACATCTCGCTTCTCAAGCAATGTATTGTAATGAAGACACATATTTTTCTCTTAATAAAAAGGTGTTTTTTTTCGATATGAAAAAAAGGGATATGTTTGGGTTATTTGGAGCTATTTTGCTAATGTATTGGGGTTTTTCTATAATTTATCATCATTATTCTTCTCAGGAGTCATACTCCACATCTACATTTGGTATTTTAAATGTTTATTATGTCATTTTGTGTAATATGAATCACAATTAGTGGTATCGAAGCAAGTAATTTCTCACATCATTGCCATCAAGGAGCACCCTTCACTACTGGAGCTATAACTTTTGACAAGGATGTCCAACTTACAGTTCGTTTGATTATTTGGAAAGAATACTCTAGAGGTATCTCTAGTTAAAATTTCAACAAAATTGGTGCAAAGACCTATAAGATGTGGTCTACACAATTCAAAGATCAAGTCCAGACCTAAAGAGCTAGCCAAAACAATGAGAGTAACTTAAATGTGCATATCCATCGATTTCTATATCCAAATTTAGTGACATTTAATTTTATAGGAAAAAACACACATGATATTGTCTCGTTAAAACTTCAATAAATTCTAGGAAATAATTCTTGTACTTATTAATGGGGTCTTCATTCAATAGTTAGACAACGGTAGTGAATTTCCCCAATTAGGGTTCAAACCCTTAGAGACATGTTTGTTTTTTGAGGTTGTCTCACTCATGCTAGCGAGTCATTTCAAGTGGTTGGGGCCAAGTGCAAATATTGGGTGAAATTGGTGGAATACATACCTCCCTCTTGCAACTTCTTAACCAAATAAATATTTCTCGAGTGATGTAAATCATGTGCATTCGTTGTAATAATCTCAGATAGGGGAAGTGCATGCTTATCAAACCATGATAAGAAAAATATCTGTGCGCGTGCACACACACACACACACACAAAGATAAAGATAATACCCCCACCCGCAACTTCTTAACGAAATAAATCTTCCTCGAGTGTTGTAAATCATATGCATTCATTGAAACAATCTTAGATGGGGGAAGGGCATGCTTATTGCATCATGATAAGAGGAAGATTCCTTTAAAAAAATATAAATAAATAAAAGATAATTCCCATGCCCATACATGCTAGGGTTTGTATATTTCAATTGGGTCTAGCTCAGGCAATTGTAGGAGGAGTTTTATTGTCACAATCCCAAAGCTTCGGTGCCTGAACTTTGGAAATCATGCGGCACCATCCTTCCCGGGGACTTTATCACCCAATAATACTCATCTCTGGACTATGCCTCTTCACTCAAAGCATGCCCATACCTTCTGCCTTGAGCTACCTGTTTCCTAATCCTATTGCGCCCAACAACCTTCCCCAACCCTTGGATGTTTACTTATTATTTGTGTTGTCTACTTATCTTGTTATACTTAGCCAAAATTCCATAAGCATACACAATCTAACCACAAGAACCACACAAGTATGATAAGTGCCCAGACTGGGCATCGACAAGCCTTTCATTGAAGAAGTATACAAATACATAATGGAGAAAAACAAAGGTGAGGGTTTGGCGACTTCTTGCGGACACCCTCTTACAAACAATAGTTCAACCTGGGCAGCCTGCCCACTTCATTCATGGTTGTCGATGCATTGTGCATGTCATCATTTCTGTTGTCGATGCACTATGCCTCTTGTCTATTCTGCTTCTGACGCACTATGCTACTATCAGTTCTGCTACCGACAACTCTTGTTGCCAATGGTCACACCTCTATCAATGGATCTATTTGCCCAAAAGTCTTTGTTGAAACCTCGTTGTCTCCCACAAGTCTACCTCATGCAACACTTGTACCTCAATGCATTGAGTTGCCTCCTAACAACACTCATCCATCAACAAGATTGTTCCTTAGCCTTTGTCATGGAGAGTCTACCCTTGGGCACCCCTTCAACCCATAACTAGCTTCCTGTTAGACTTGGTCACGTTGCCCATCCTCTTCCAACTTATTGCCTTGGCTTGTTGTCACATGCCTAATTCCTAACTCATCTTAGCACCCTTGTTCCTTAACATGTTATGCCTCCCATGCTTGGTTTCCTTTGCCTCAAGTGAACCCAACCACTTACACGAGAGAGTTTCCCATTCTTTCTCATGAGTAGGTGCCCTACTCTTCCTTAGTCGACTTCTTCCCTAAGGCACTCAAGCCCTTTCTTGGCTAATTTCTCTCCTAAGGTGCCCAACAGCATACATGTTTGCTCGGTGGTGTGCAACTGTTTTCCCCTCACTGAGGTGTCTCACCACTGCATATGGGAAAGTGGACCTGATGATCCTTAATTCTTCTTGCGATCTACCCAAGTGTCTTCTTGTTGATGTGCCCTTACTCAACACACTTTGTCGAGAAGTCCCCCTTGGTGCCCAATGCTAGTCTTCTTGGTCATTGCTTGTGTCAATATTGTAGCCTCCTCTTCGAGCCCCTTCACCGAGGGCCACTTTGTCGAGGCCTCTTCCTCAAATCCCCTTATCATGCACGCACGCCCATCCCATCATCTTTGTCCATGGTTTTCGGGTGTGCTTCTGAATGCATCCATCTTGTCGAATAATTCCTTGGTCATGCATGGGCTTGCCGGTCTCAAGTGCACCCAAGCCCTCTAATGGGTGAGTGAGTGTGGGTTGGTTGTCGACCCCAAGGTAGGGGTGTTATAGTTATCCTCTTGCACCAATAAAATATGCAAAAAAGGAAAAATGAATGTTTCCTCTTGGGCCAATAAAGTGCTTTCATACCACTTGTTATTATCCTTAATATTGAGGCTAATAACAAATAATATATCCAAGAATATGCTAGGAAAGATCCAATACTTCATTGAATCTAAAAAAAATCAGTAGGGTAACTTCATACAATAATAATTTTATGGAAGGATAAACACTTGCTCATGTGCAGCTTTGAGGGGGCGACCTCTAGATGAGCAATGCTCCAATGTAATAATAATTACTTGACATCTCCCACAAGGAGGACTCCATCTTCATTATAGCTACCAGGTAAACCTTTATCTTAACCACTTTTGTCCCTATATTAATGAACAAGTCATATTACATTTATAGAATTCTAACTACCTAGAGGGCCTTATTTAATGATAATTACATTAAATAGTCATCATACATATCATATCATTAATTCCAGTGGGTTCTTACATCCCTATTACATAATGGGGGGTCCCACCACAATTGATATCCTTGAATATAATATGCCATCTCCCATGGAAGGGTTTTCTTTCTAACACTCTTTGATAATGCTTTAGAGAGAGAGAAAATTGTTATGACTCAAAGGGAGTGTATGTTATCGCATTCTAGCTAATATTGGGCTCCTCTAGCTTGTTCTTAAATCACTGGACGTCGGGTTTCAACCCTCGAGAAGGACCTTTTGCGTTTCAACATATTTGGTCCTCCTTCCAATTTTTTTGATTGAGCTATGGATGGACGTGGCACTGCAGGCGATAATGAATACCCTTGGGAATTTTGTAGATTTGGTTGAAGACCTCTTATCATTGCAAGATAAACCAGTTGCTCGAGTGTTGGTTCAATTGGACCTAAGTAAGGGTTTGTCCACAAATTTGAAAGTTGAGTGGAGCTTATGTAGTTTCAATAAGCCCCTAGATTACTTGAAGTTTCCTTATAGGTGCTTGACATGCCACAAGGTTGGCCATCTCATGCATGATTTTTCTATGCCAAGCAAAAAGGCCTAGAAGAAAGCATGGGTAAAAAATTATGAGCCTTTATCTGCACATGTTTTGGTTGATGCTACTAATACTTTAACACAAGTGTCGAAAGGGACTCCTTTGCATGAAGTTGGTGGCGCAAATTCTCAGGCTATCTTATCTTTGAAAGTGCATCACTCCCTGGTTTTTGCACCACCTAGCCTTGATCACAGATCAAAGGACGCAAAAGAACTTAGTAAGTTTACTCCATTACTTTCTTCAGCTACTATGGATAGTCCCTCCTCTCCTTTGTCTCTTATTCATGATGTCAAGAGTTGGTGTTCGATCCCTATCATGATCCCTATCTCTTTGGATTGTTTGGGTGAAGCCTATCATGATGAGGCTCTTTCAAAAAAGGAAAGAGAGTACCCTCCCTTGGAATAAAACCCTCACGTTGAGGTTCTACACTCCAAGCAAAGGAATATTCCCATTGCTTCTTGTCCCTATATTCTTAAGACTATAAATCCTCCCGATCTTGAGCAGATGGGGATTGTGGATAGGGGTTTGGCTCCACTTGTTGGAAAATCCTCTCAACTTGGCCAAAAATATTTCATTTCCAAAGCCAATTTAACAACCTCCAAGGAAGTAGAGAAGGGAAAACAACAAACCATTGGTCGAGTTCTTATAGTAGACAAGCCTTAGTCAAAGGTTACTCATTGATTTTGCTCTCCTTAAATGTGAGAGATGTGGGGGGTTCCCATGAAAGAAAAGCCTTAAGAAGATTGTTCATTTTTATTGTACATACGTTGTTTTATTTTAGGAAACAATGTGTGTCGGCTCAAAATCTATCTAATTTTTGTCCCCTTTATTATTTCATTGGAATTTATGTACCATAGATGCATTTGGTATGTCAAATGGTCTTGTTATAGCCCGGATTTCCACTTTTCATGCTTTCATGACGAATGTTATCCCTACATGTATCATCTTGGAAGGGGAAGCCAATGACTTGGGAAAATCTTTTAAAATCGTTAATATTTATGGGCCATGTGGAGATTAAAGTCATATTGGAGAGGCTTTGAAAGCTCATTACTGTTGGTAGGAGATAACATAATCCTTTCTGGTGATCTCAATCTCACATTATCTCCATGTGAGATCAATGGAGATTTGGTGATACTAGATCCTTTGGCGGATTATTTTATTTATTACTTTGAAGAGGAAAAGATCATTGATGTTGAACCGGTCCAGTTGGTCCCGAATTGGCATAATGCGAGGTGAGGCAGGTCGCGAATCTCAAAAATATTGGATCGATTCTTCGTGGAAAAACAATTAATCGAAGAGGTTGAACACTACAAGTCATGGGTTGGGAGGCTCATCCGACCATAGTCTTATTCTATTACAATCAACAAAGGAGTATTCGTAGCCTCCTACCCTATTTAAGTTAAACCATGCTTGGTTAGAGGACAAGAAGTTTCATTCCATTGTCACCACAAACTGGAAATTATATGACGCACTGGACATGGACTCAACAATGCTATAATTTTCCAATAATCTCATGCGGGTGAAAAAATTAGTTGCTGTATGGGACAAACAGAAAAAGGCTAATGACAAGTTGAGTTGAATTTGGTGGAGCTAGATATAGGGACTCTTTTTGAGCAAAAATATTTAGGTGTTTTTAGTGCCATGGATTTGGAGAAACTAAAAATTTTAGAGGAAACAAAAAGGAAACTTTTGGAAATGGAGGAAATAACTTACAGACTTAAAAGTAGGGTTATCTGGTTGGAGACAACAAAACAATTTTTTTTCATAAATTTTCTTCGCATATGAAATCAATGAATAGGATCTGGGAAATGGACCTTCGGGAACAACTCACATCCAGTTCTTCCTTAAAGAACCAAAATCATCTCACATTGTTGAGCAATTGAGAATCATTCTACTACTTCTTAGGTATTTCTATCAATCTATGAATGATAGTTTAGATGCTATGGTTACTAAGAAATAATTGAATGGTATATTGTCTTCTTTTAAAAAGGTTAACACTCCAGGCCCTAATGGTTTTACTGTGAAATTCCACGTTGGCTTCTATGGATTTTAGAGGAGGATATTTTGAGGGTAATCAATGAATCTAGGACATTAGTTAATGTTCCAGGGGCAATAAATTAAACTTTCATTGCATTAATTCCAAATAAAAATGATGTTGTTTCTTTTGAGGATTGTAGGTCCATTTCTCTCTATAAACTTTTCTACACATTCATTTCAAAGATTATTGCCAACAGAACTAAAGGAATGTTGTCAACATTTATTTCAGAATAACAATCTGGTTTCTTGTCCAAGCATCAAATTCATGTTGAAATGGGTTCAACACATAAAGGTATCCATTCAATAAAATTAAACAAAACCCTTGCCATTATTTTAAATATTGGTATGTCAAAGGCCTATGACAAGGTCAATTGGAAATTCATCAAGTTGGTTCTTCTTAAAATGGGCATTAGTTTGAATACATTTAATTGGATTTTGGGTTGTGTCTCTTCAACATATTATGCGATTCTTATAAATGGTTCTCCTTCTGGTTTATTTGAAGCCTGCAGGGGCCCTAGAAAAGGTAGACCCCTTTCACCTTTTTTGTTTTTGTTGATTGCGAAAGGTTTAAGAATATTAATTGGCTCGACAAAATGTGCAGGTAGACTCAAAGGTATCAAAGTAGAAGATTCGTTAGTGCTTACCCATGTTTTGTTTGTTGATGATATATTGCTCTTTGGAGATGGCTTATTCATAGAAAGGAGGGTACTAACAAACATTTTGGATACTTATCATCTAGCAGCAAGAATGGAGGTGAATCAGAATAAGTCTAAGTTTTTATTTAATCCTCTCTCTCCAAAAGTAGAGGCACAACTATTTTAGCTCTTTCACATCACAATAGGCCACTTAGATAGTGGTCTAAAATACCTAGTTTTTTACTTGAAACCAAATGATTACAGATCATTTAACTGACTGTGCCTTTATAAAAAGATTGAAGCTAGGGTCACATGTTGGTGTTGTCATTGGTTATCCCATGGAGGATGATTTGTACTTGTTAAATCTATCCTTGAGAGTATTCTGGTTTATTGGCCTTCATCAATGCATTTCCCTAAAGGAATTCTAAACAAAATCCAGAAAATATGCTTTAGCTTTTTATGGATTGGTAAGAAACAAAAAGAAGGTATCCCCATTGTTAAGTGGTCAACTTCGGGAAGACCAAAGGGAGGTGGAGGGTGGGGCCTAAACAAAATTTACCTATTTGGACAAGCCTTGACATCAAAGAATTTGTGGATACTTCTTTTCAATGAAGGCCTTTGGGGTAATATAACAAGCATAAAATATTTCAAGGAGTACTCTATTGAAGAATGGTTGAGATTGGATAACAAATCTTCAAGAGGAACCTTGAATGACTTGAAAGGATTGGTATGAGCATTCCCAATTTTAGGTAGGTGGATGGTGTAGAAAGTGGATAGAGGATATAAATTAAGGATTAGTGAGGATCCTTGGGTTGGTGCTTCGGGAAATTACAAACTTTCAAAGGAGTTGTTGGTAGTCCTTCATGAGAAAGAAATTACTACTTTGGAAAATACAGGGTCTCGAGCAAATCCTAGAAGATGGCTTCAGATTTTGAAATCTATTGGAGTTCTAAATTTATAGGGTGTTATGTCCATTGAATGGACCAATTACATTTCCTCTCTAACTCACAGGGAAATTTGCTTACAAGATAAAGATGATGAATTAAAGTGGATTTGGAATAAGGCTACATGAACCTTAACAAACAAAATTGGTTATGAGGTTCTTTCTTTCATTGACATGACAAAAGAAATATTATAGTACTGGTGATCTCTTGATTGGAAATTAGTTTGTCCACTTAAGGTCATAATTTTTATCTAGTCGGCCTTGCCAAACAAGATAATAACATTGGACAATGGACAAAAAAAGGAATTGTCGTGGTCCTAGTAGATGTATTCTTTGTAAAGAGGAAGGTGAATATATGGATCACCTCTTTGTATCTTGAAATTATTCTATTCAGTTTTGGTGGGATGTCCCTTGGTCCTTGAATTGCCTAGGACTTTGGAATGAAAATTATTTACTTTTATGCTTGGAATCATGGTTAGAAGATCCAACAGTAAAACATGATCAGGATTTACCCTACTCTATATTGTGGGGTCTGTTGTACTCCAAGAACAAGATGACTTTTGAGGGAAAAAGTTAGGAGCCAATTCTTGTGGCTCGTAAAGTTAGAAATTCATTCAAGGAAGGTAGAAAGGAGAAATTCTATAAGAGCTACAGGATCATAAATGAACCTCTTACAAATAAAAACAAGGCATGGTGTTATTTCGATGGATCTTGTTAAGGAGATCCAACCATGTGTTGTGTTGGAGCAGTTTTATTCCTCATGATCTCACACTTTTTTTTTAATAAAATTTGGAGCATGGCGAGGCACAAACAATCAAGCATAATTTTTTGCTCTTTGGATATTGCTAAAATTTGATTTAGACCAAGGTTTAAAAACTCTTCAAGTGTTTAGAGACTCTAAACTATTGTTGGATTGGCTCAATGGTATTTCACAAATAACAAATATATTTTTAGGTCCATTTCTCCAACACATTTCAGATGCAAAACTAACGTTTGAGGCTCTCATTGTTAAGTATGTTTAAAGGGAACTCATCTAGAAGGTAGATACACTTCCAAAGGAACCTATTTCTTTCCAGTAAGGTATTTTTATTTTATATGAGTTGAGAGGGGAAGTGTCACTTCTTGTAGTTACTTTGTCCATCACTTAAGCCCTCTCAAAGAAGCATGTTTCTTTTTGTTATGTTATGGTATAGCTTTGTTGGCTAGAGAACAAAGATGTTTACATGTTTTTTTCCTATTGGGAATTTATTGTAATAGAATAGATTTGTTTCAAGAAGAAGGTTGGAAGACTGTAAAGATATACATCTTTTGCAAAAGAGGTCCATGTAGAGAACTGAACTCTAATCCAAGTTATGGGATTGTATATGCATATTTTGATGTTACTCTTGAAATAGCAATTTAAATATAGTTTTTTTCTCGGAATAGGAGAAAAAAAAGGATGGATGTTTTTAGTGTTACAAGATTGGGTAAAATTTTCAAAAAATCCTCCATTCAAACCTACATTTTTTTTACAGTGGAGGATTTAGTAAATGTTCAATGTAACTATAAATTCTAAGTGACCAATGGCCATAACAAAGGATTTATTTCCAGTGTATTTAAAATATATATATTTTAAAAAAAAGGAGGAAAGTTTTGTATTAAAATGATTGCATAACTGCAAAAGGTTACATATAGACAATTCGACCATTTTGCTTACAATTGTTTTTGCTCTTGAGGAGCTAGAGTGCTCCAAATCATCCAAAAAATTCCTTGTTTTGTCAAAAACATTACAAGGTTATTAATTGCCCATGTAAGTTCTATAAAATGTTCCCAAAATCAAAATGCAAAAACAACTAAACATGGAGCCTAATTTACTTTCCCAATCCTAGTGACGCCCTCTGATGCTGGTTCCCTTGACTCGTCCTCTTCCTGCTTCTCTTTAATTTCCTTCAGTTGATTACCGTCCTCCATTTCTTTATCCAATGGCGAAAAATTAATATCTAGCAGCTTACATTCTGGTCCTAGATAGGATTCCTCCATTGAGACATCCGGAGTTGGCTTCCAACATGACTCTTCCACCATAGCTTTAAGTGTCGATTGCTTATCCTCCAAGTGTTGTCAACGTACCAGTTGCTCTGCGACAATCTCTGGGGTGGAAATGGATTGCGATGTTATCCCTTACAACTGAATTTTCATTGTTTGTAGTGTTACTTCTAAGTCCTCGTTCCACTCACTGTGCTCACCTACCCTTACTCCCTCCCATCTCTCCCTGCTTCTTTTTCCATTGTCCATAGTTAACCTGAACGCCACACCAATCCAACGGTTGCAAGTATGGTCTCTCTGCACCACCTTCCCTTCTCACTATCGACACAAAGAGAGATAGATGCCTTGCCAATGCTCAGGCTAAAAAATATAACGATGAGGACGCCTGGTCTCTAGATTGTGTAGGCCATCGTGTCCCTTAATGACCTCCTCTTCATGAAATTAATTTGGGGGTGTTGAGAGGCAACTAGCTCGTCCTTGCCTCTCCCTTCAACACTCTCGTTCATTGAATTTGAGGATTTCTTACGCCAGAATGAGTTCACCCTGTTTTTTTGCATGGGGGAATGGCCTATGAGATCTCCCTCGATCACGTCCTTCTTTATCCCAGGATGATGTCTCTCTATATGGAAGACAGAGTCTCCACAAATCGGTCTTAGATGGGTTCCATGTGTCCCCTGCTTGCCATGATTATTCATTTCTTCCTGCCACAATACATTGATGCGACACGATGACCTATGCATGTCTCATTTACTCCTTGAGTATGGTTTGTCTCTTTGCCAATTTGGAAATGGGTTGCTTGATCCCATATGAGTCATTAGGGGATAGGGTGCATAATATGAATTCTATTAATTGTCACAACTTCCACTTAATCCTTGGTCACCATATTTGCTTACTGGTCCACTCCCACATTATTGTTCTTGAGGATATGGCAACACTTGAGTTTTTCAAAAGCCTGCACCTCTGTAGAAATTCGCCTGAATATGGAGATAATTCCCATATCTTTTGGGTGGGTACTTGATCTTACAAGTTTTATAACTAGCCTCGAATCTCCCAAGATTATCAAGGAATCAATTCCTTTATTTTTTGAAATGCTCAAACCCTAAAGCAAAGCAAGGGCCTCCACCTAGTTCTTAGAAGCTATGCCTAGACTCCAGGAGAATTGAATTCTAATATGCCCCCTTGGGAAAGGATCTCCCCACCTGCTCCTACCACCCCAGTGTATTTAAAATACGAAGGCACATAAGTGTGCACATATTTAGTGTGCACTTATGCATATTATATACATTGGAATCACCATTACGTTTTATATACATTGAAATCCATAATGCATTTTTTGAACGCACCATTGTGTTTAAGCTATTTAGAAGCATCTTTGCCTATCGTATATTTTAAAACATTGTTGAGAATTATCTACAATGGAGCATCGATGCAAAAGAACAATTCAAAATCACTGGTGCTTAGATAGGTATGAAACACACCACTGAGTTCAAACGAATATAATGCATCGACATGTTTCAATGCTAAATTATTTTGTGTTATGGGTTACAAATGCAAATTCTTGTTTTGTAAATAAAATATATTAATCATTAGAAATTAAATACTAGTTTAATAATATTAATTTTTATATTTTAATTATTGTGTTTGGATGTAATGATTACATTAATGTATTGTATCATTTAAACAAATATACCCACAAATTACACTTGTATTCATTATAATAATGTAAATCATCTATATATTTAATCAAGAACATAATATTTACAACATTGGATATTGCAATAAAAAATCAAGTCATTTGATTATATGGGTATATGGGATCCTTCTTTATGCAAAATGGAGTAACATAAAGGTAAATAAATAATTACTATTATTGGTAACCGATCATTATACCAATTGGAACAATATATCAATATTAAAATGACTAATTTTTAGAGACAAACATTCCAAAATATAAAACTTGAAACATGCAATTATATTGATCATTACCCATCACTCAAATTGCTTGCATGCCTCATTTCTTCGTCACTTTTATGGGATATTGTAATTGGGTTATTTGCAATGTCTTGTTAATTAGTTTGATTTTTTTTGCCTCTTCATCTTCCATCTACAAACATGGAAATAAAGTGCAAGGAGTGTAACACCCCATATTTTAGCACTCGGTAATTCAAAACTTTAATGTAAACTAGCTTAGCATTTTATTTGCTTATTATTTGTTGGACTCGATGAGATTGATTAAGGCTATTGTTATGTGAACATGTGGATTCCCTCGATGTGTGGATAGTAAATGAAATTTATTGGTTTTTTTTTTTCACAGAAACGGTTTAGAGATTTTATATTAAAAAAGCGGCCATAGGTTACAAAAATGGGGAGAAGGATTGCTCCCAGTGGNTTACACATGCTCACATATGTGTGGAAGTTGATATTAGTAAAAGGGTTTTCAGAAAAAATCCTGTTGCAGAATGAGAATTTCCAACATTCCCAAAGTCTATATTATGAAAACATATCCTTTACATGCCATTCTTATTATCAAATAGGCCAACTTCATGAAACATGTCCAAAAACAAGAAAGAAACCGAAAAAGATAAAAGGTCAACCTCAAAAACCCAAAACTTGGAAGCCGTTTGATCCCTCTTATCTGGTAAATGAGGAAGTGGAGAATATGGAAGATGAAGATGAAGACGAAGGCAAATAAATAGTAGAAAAATAATTAACAAAATAGGGAAACCATTCAATAGAGATGATACAACATGCGGATCCCCCACACTCAAGAAATTTGGTAACTATGGATATCTCATGAGGAGGAATAAAGAGAATGCATGAATTTGATAGTTTGGATTTGGAAAAGGTTCAGGTCCTAAAGGATGATGCATCTCAGTTAGTTGTTTCAAATCCAAATCTAAAGGGTTGGACTGAGGTCAAGAAAAAGAAAGGAAAGAAAAGGAAGATTGATGATTTTCTCAATCTATAACTCTCCAAAGGGTCTTTTTTTCAATCTTATTTTCAGTCATTTATGTCATTTGTAGATTTTAGGCCCATTTCTTTTATTTAAAATATATGCATTTTCATATATATGCAGAATGTAATTTTATACTCTTTCAAAGAAATAAAATTGTGATTTTTTTCCAAGGAAAAAAATCACATTTACAATACCAAAATAAAGGAATGCATTTATACAAAATAGGAAATACAATTATACATTGAACCTAGTTTTTATGGTAGATATTTGTCAATTTCTTGCCCTTACATCCGCTTGTGTTGCGTTCATTGAGCTCCCATAAACATCGACCAAATTTCCAATCCTTGTGTCCAATAGTTAATCACACAGCCTGCTCCCTATGGGTACTCTTCTTCCCCAAGGACACCCAAGCTGCAACGAGGTTGTATGGTCGAAGAAGCACAATATTGAACACAATTGGAAGTGGAGCATTCCACTTTCAAGCCTTCCAACCTTAACCACTTCCAAGGAGAAAACTCTCCATGAGTCATTGTAACAATCCTCAACCATCGCATAGGAGAAAAAATATAAAATATTCAATATCCAAAAGATGATCCTCACTCATTTCCTTGCCTTTCTTTTATAGAGTTTCTTAGGTGCACTTGAGTCTTCTTTTCCTACATGTTTGTGCACTTTAGTCTTAATATTCCTTTAATTGATTCTCTTATCTTATTCTCCTTATTTAAAGGGTGAGTTTTAATTTGTCTTTTCTTCTAACTAATTGATAACCTTTGTTATGCACATGTTCTTACTATAAACTAATTTATTATTTATTCTTGGCATGGATATAATTAATTTATTATTCTTATCATGTAATTGTTTTTGTTAATTTATTATTTATCGTTTTCTAAATGATTTTACTCATTTATATGTTATAAGTTCTATATTTTAATTTAATTTTAC